>PVKS010009669.1:0-63081 GCA_004027875.1 Aplodontia rufa
TGCACACTTCACCCTGTGCCCTGTTTTCCTCTCTCTGGCTCATTTGCATATTCCCACTGCCCTGTCTTGATGCTAGGAGCCTTGTGCTGGCTGTGCCCCTCTGCCTTTGAAACTGCCTGGGCCACCCTCCTTTCTATTTGTGCTTCCAGAGTGTGCCTTGATGGCTTTTGAGGATGCCATTCTCCATCCAAGAGTTCCATTTCTATCTCCATTTAATCTATCTTTGACTGTGTTTTCGTATTTATTTTTAAGTCTCTGGCTGCTGACCATTCTCTGAAGCCTGACCTCTGCCACATAAGCCTGTCCACCCAGTGGGCGGAGCCAGCCCTCCCACAGCTGCTACCTCTCACCCAGCCCCAGCCCCTCTGGGCTGGTCCCTCCAGGAGCCCAGCTTGGACAGCAGACGCAATGGCCCCTTTCCCTGAGGGCACTGCCTGTGACTGCAAGCCAGGGGCCTCTTTCCTTCCCACACACGATTCCAGAACGTCTTGGGCAACGCCAGTCTAGCCGTAAAATCCTTTTCACCATTCCCCATGAATTGGCCCGACCTCCTTAATTGCCAGTTCACTGAATTACAGTGTTTAATTTTAAAAATGACCTGAAACTGACCTTAATGGCAATTTGAAGTGGCGATGCTGCGGGTGTTGCAAACTCTGCCTTCACAAGGGTGACGTGGGTAGCGTTGTGCTCAGGAGGAAGGCAAATTAACAAGGAGCAGAGTAAATGGGGAACCCAAAGCTCCCCGAGGGCCCCATCCTGGAATGGGGCAGGAGGCTCTGCCCAGAGGCCCTGCAGAAGTGAGAGTGCCCTGGGGCCCCTGGGGACACTGGCTGCTGGCTGTCCCTCAAATGTGCTCCCAAAGGTCCCCAATGTGACAGGTGGGGCCTTGAAGAGGTGTGGAGGTCAGGAGGGCTTTGCCCTCCTGAGAGGGCTCCTGATGAAGGAAGGGCCGGTCCTCTTCCTCTCTCTCTCTGCTGGCTGGTGATGGCCTCTGCCACATTACAGCACAGCACCACGGCCCAGGGCAGATGCCAGTGCCTTGATCTTGGACTCACAGTCTCCAAAGCAGCGAGAAGTACGTTTCTGCTCTTTATAATTACCCAGTCCCAGGTATTCTGTTACAGCAGCCCCAAACAGACTAAAGCACCACACATCCCAAGCCCCGCCCCTTGCTGTGGATGGCACCCTGGTGGCCCCCACACTGCCCTCCAAGTCCTCTGAGGCCCATGCTGCCCTCTCTGTCTACAACTTGAACGTGTTTGGGTCCCTTATCCACCCTCACAAGACATGCTCTCTGGCCACCCTGCTCTGGGCGCACTTGGGCTCCTGGAACTCCTGTAAGAAACCGTGCCGGTGCATCTCTCCTGAAGGGTCTGAGCCACCCAGGAGGGAGCAGCGCCCTCCACGGAGGCCACACCCATTCCATAGCTGGGGTCAGAGAGGCTCCCTCTGCAGTGCCTTGCCTGTGGGCACCCCTCCCCGTCAGGCTCCTCATGCGGTGTCTCCATGTTCCTGGAAGAGTGAGGACCTGCATGGCCAGGGTGGCACCAGCCGACCACTCAGCTATCCCCCAATTCACTAGAGAGGTCAGAGGGCCACTCTCCATGCCCTCTCCTGGGGACAGTGAGCGCTCCAGGCGCCTGAGAGTCCAGCCACAGAGTCGCAGACACTGGGGGCGTGGAGGCTGCACCTTCCTTCCCCTGCATCATTGTCCTGGGAACCATGAGGATGGCAGCCTGCCAGGTCCTTTCCAAATCCTGCTTCTGTCTCCGGGACAACTCTGCCTGGGCTGGTCTACAGTTGGAACCCTCCTGCCTGTCCCTTCCCTGTGACCTATCACCCCTTATCCCTGGGATTCCCAGAGCTGCTGCCTGGCAAGGTCTGAGCATGTGGGCTTGGGGCTCTGCAGCAATGCAACGTGCACCCAAGCAGGAATGTTGCCCTGGAGTCCCCGCAGAGCCTGGATGCCCCACTCAGGTCCAGTGGGCCCAGGACTCCAGAGCCTCAGATCCAAGTGTCCGCAGCACTTCATGCTCCTGGGGCTATGGTGCTGTCACCGCTGCCCATCAAGTCACCCAGGGATGCCCTCGCAGCACCCCAGACCATACGTCAGGAGCTGGGCAGGGTCCAGGGGCAGGGACTGGAATTGGCAGTGGGCCGAGCCATGGTGGGTGGCTGAGGCCGAGGACTGGCATCCCACCCGTTTGATCACAGCCCTTTGCCAACCCCCAATCCTCTGCACCCCTCTGGGCGTTGCTGAAGAAAGTCATCCTTTCTTAACTCTGTCCTTCGTCCACATCCGTGGTGCTGCCAGCCTCGGTGCCACATGTCAGCAGTCTCAGGTGCACTTGCTCAGGCCTGCGAGGATACGAGGCTTGGTTTTGGTTTTCAGGGGAAACAGGAAAAGAAATGAGAAGTAGAGCAGGAGCCAACATCAACTTCCTAATTCACTGTTTAAATGAAGTTCTAGAATATTTCCCTGATAAAAGAGCACATGGGTTTGAGGACAGCTTCAAGGCTCAAACCAGCCAGATGGGTGCAGCTGGCAGGAGCCTCTGATCCAGCGGGCATGATGTGGTCAACAGCGCCCTGAGGGCCCTTGGCGGTATTGGGAAGGTGGAGACAGTGACCTTGGGCTGTGGCCTGCCTGTTTGTAGGAACTAACTCCCTCACCAGGAGCAGAGGCTGACCCATGGGGGAGGTCGCTTTGCTAACCTGGAGCAAGCATGACCATCCCCATGTCTAGAAAAATGGCATTCACGACAATGAGTGTCTTTAGCACAAAATAAAGGCGTTCCCCAAAGCAACCTTTGCAGGCCTCCGGCTATTCCTTCTAGTTCCCCTGGAGTCTCTCCTGCAGAGCATTCTGGGCTGGGGCAGGAAGAAAGCCCAGCAGAGAGCAGGATAATCTAAGTGTCTTTAGGAGGCAGGGTGGGGCTGGGGCTGACACAGACAGAGCTGGAGGTTTGGGGGGCTTTTCCAGAATAAATAAGGAAAGACAGGAAGAAGGCCCTGCTGGGACTTTAGGGACCCGACCTGGATTAACACACCTGTGCCTTTTAGTTCACCAAGAGAAAGGGCCACAGACTGGGCCAGGTCCCCTCCAGAGGGTGAGACGAAGAAGGTGGTGAGAAAGGGGAGAGGGTGGGAAGCAGGAACACAGAGGGAAAGCAGGAGGCAGCGGCGGTGGAGTGGGAACGGGCAAGGCAGGTCACACCTTACAGCAGGTGCAGGGAGGACGGAGTAAGCAAGCCAAGGACCAATGCAGAGGGCAGTGGCTTCTGCCCGTGGACTGCCGTCCTCTGGAACCTGCCCCGACACATGTGACCTAGCAATCCTGGCAACGTGCAGACCTGTTGACCGGCGCCCAGCAGATGCGCCTCTGTTCCCCTGGACCCTCACACAGACTCCACCAGGAGTATGCTCGATAGTGAACTCTCCAGGAACCAGGAGAAGCGCAAAGATCTCCTCTCTGCCTCTGTCCTTTCCCTGTCCGGGGATGCCAGTGATCTCAGTGGGCTCAGATGCTAGTGCACCCTGGCACCTGCACCACGGTCGGCAGGTGCTCCTGAGGCCAGCAAGCATGGGCCACAGAGAAAGATAAAGCAGTGATTACAAAGCTGTCCCCGATGGGCAGGGAGAAAGTCGTGGGAACACACGTTCGGGGAGCCATTTCAGGACGCGGAAATGGAAAACCACAGGAGAATAACTCTCTGAGGCCTTCCTCTGCCTGCAAAGGAAAAAGGGAGCACGGAGGCCCCACCTCCCCTAGAACAGAGGGCAGTGGCTTCTGCCCATGGCCTGCAGTCCCCTCCTGGGGACCTGCCACCACTGGGTGGTGTCTAGTGGCTTTCATGATGAGCAGCCGGGTGTAAAGCAGGCTTGGAGGTGCCTGATGGGGGACGGGGTGAGACTGGCAGAGTGGAGCCATGCAGTCAGCTACTCACTGGCTTTAGATATAAAGGGACCTCCCATCAGTCAGGTAGCCCAGCCCGTTTGTAACCCAGACCTGTTTTGTAAGCTAGAGTTCAAGATTTCCCCCTTTCTCCCAAGCAGAGGATGTCTGTCAACTGTTTCTGTCATTATGGAAACTACTGAAAGGAGGATCACAAGTTCAAGGCCAGCCTCAGCAACTTAGCGAGACCCTGTCTCAAAATGAGATAAAAAGGACTGGGGGTGTGGTTTAGTAGTAAGGCACCTCTGGGTTCCATCCCTAGTGCCAAAAACAGAAGCCGGTCCTCTGGCTGTGTTGGAGTGTACACTGCACCGTGGTGGACTCTAGCCACCCTGCCACATGACGGACTCTGAACTGGTTCTCCGCCTGTGGCTTCACTCCCGGGACACACGTGAGGAGCTGCTGTTAAGTTTGGTGTAGATCTGCCACCCCAAATCCATACATTAAAGTCCTGGTGCCCAGTGTGGTGGAATCTGGAGGGGTCGTCGGGAGGGGGTTTAGTCACCTATTTTATTGCTGTGACGAAGAGAGTTGACAAGAGCAATTCCAGGAGGAAAAGTTTATCTGGAGGCTCATGGTTTCAGAGGTCTCTGTCCACAGAAGGCCGGCCCCATTCGTTGGGGCTTGAGGACGACGCAGGACGTCCTGGCCGAAGGATGGCTCCAGGGAGCGAGACACTCCAGGCCAGATACAGAACAGGTGCCCAAAGGCACGCTCCCATGACCCACCTCCTTCAGCCACAGCCACCAGTTAATCCCAAAGTTGAGGCTCTCGTCACCCCATCATCTCACCTCAGCCTTCCTGGACTGTCTCATGAGCTTTTGGAGGACATCTTTCATCCAAACCGTAACAGGAGGACCCTGGGCATGGGGCCCTCACGGTGGGGTTGGTGCCCTCAGGAAAGGCAGCAGCGACGGCAGAGAGCTTGCTCATTCTGTCTCCTCCTTGCAAGGATGCAGAGGGGAGCCAGCCGTGGACTAGGGGAGAAGATGCTTCAGCGGAGGTGACCCTGCTCACCTGGCCTCAGACGTGAGCCTCCAGAAGAGTGAGTAATACGAAGAGCCTGTTGTACACGTGCCACCCGCTCAGAGGTGCCTGGTCACAGCAGCCCCAGCTGACGGAGACATTGGCACGAGGACAGGGCGCTGCTGTAACGGATGCCTGGCAGCATGGGAGCAGTTCGGAACTGCTGAGTGGAGGCCTGGAGAGTGGTGAGGTTCGTGCCAGCGAAGACTGGGACCTCTGAGAGGGGCTGCTGAGGGCGCCCAGGACTGAGGCAAGGGGCTGCTGAGGACACCCAGCTCCTTCAAGAGGGGCTGCTGAGGGTTCCCAGGACTGCGGTGAGGAGCTGCTGAGGGCACCCAGGTCTCTCAAGAGGGGCTGCTGAGGGCACTTCTTGAGAGAGCTCACTCAAGCGAGAAGAGGCTTGGGAGGCAGCTGCCTCTCCACAAGCCAGCCATGGATAGCGTGGAGACATGGAGCATGGTGAGGCCTCAGGTGGAAGGGAGGCGCATGCCGTTGGACACGGGAGAGGCCATCCTTGGTGTGAAGGAGCAAGGGAAGAGCTCAGTGCCTGTCGGGGGCTCTGTGGAGGGAGGCCTTGTGAGCAGTCGCTATTCGGTTGAGATTTCCATGCATGGTGGCGGGGGTGGCTGGATTCCTGGTGAGACTCAAGAAGAGCAGAAGGAGCTGAGGAAGCAGTCATTAAGCAAAAAGGAACTGGAACCCAGAGATGTGACTGTACCCAACCTGTCCGTGTTGCAGAAGCACAAGAAGGGCACGCGTGGGAGGGGACACGGAGGAGGAGGCTCCAGATGCGGGCAACACTGCCGGCCGGCCCCCAGCCTGCGGAGTCTGCCATTGCAGTTTGCAGGAGGTGGCTTGTCTTCTTTGCATGTGGGCTCGCTGGGGCCACTCCGGCTTCTCCAGCAACAAGAGCTTCCCATGCGTACGCGTTCCACCCACCACTTCACCAGCCACCCCATCTCCCGGGTGAAGCACCACAGTTACTCCCTGATACGTGAATAGGACTTCTGCTGCAATGGTTTCCCGGTACAGGCAACCCTAGTCTTTTCCCATGCTGTGACTCAGGAAGTGGTCAGTAGTGTGGGGCTTGTTCTCCACTGGCCATAGTTTATGTGTAACTCACGGACGGTTTCTAAGAAATGGATGTTTAAGAAAACATCTGTAGAAGACTACAGAAGTTTTCCTCCTATGTTAGAGACAGTTTGAGTTTGTTCTCGAATGTTTGTCCACCCCTGGTTTTACTGAGACCCTGCGGTGCCCACGTTCTGCTAAGAGAGCATCTCCCTACTGGGCAAGCAACCATTCTGAGGCGACAGACACAGAGGGGCCAAAGCCTCCTGCTCCTGGGACATCAGCAGTGGGGTAATCAGCTCAAACCACGACTGACCACTGGAGCAAGCCCCACCTGCAGGCCTGCGGATTCCGTTAGTGTGACCGCTAGCCACACCATTGCTACCTTCTGTTTCAAGTTGGCAACACAGCACACCGTGCACAGCACTGGACAGCAGTGGGCAGCAGTCCTCCTTCAGCACGGCCCTGTGCAGGCCTGGCTGGCAGCAACACCCCCACGTTCTCAACAACTGGCTAGATGTGATAAGTGGTGAGTGGGACAGTCAAGTGTCGGTCACTTCAGTTTTAGCTTGGAAACGTGAGTGGGTCTAACAGCAGTGAGTGGCCAGGGCCTGGACTCCTGCTGCTCCCCACCATCAGCACAGTGCGCCTCCTGAGCAGGGGCCAGTCCGCCCAGGCTTCTCACTCCTGGCACCGACTCTGCTCAGGGCTTACAAAAGTCATTTCCCCAGCTCCTAACCTTGAAGGTTTTAAAAAATGATGGGCCCAGTTTTCCAGTGTGCTAATTCAGGGCGCCCCTCTTCATTTTATAGGCACACACATACACACAGACACACGCGCACGCACACACGCACACGCACACACCAGGGGATGGAAAGAGAGAAGGAAAAGAAGGGACAGCAAATTAAGACTGAAAAGACTGAACAGGGTATTCACTCACCGTGAGCATTAAAGCTCACTTAAGAAATACTCTGAGCACGATTAGCCAATGAATCTGGAAGCAGCAGTGGAACAGACACTGTGTAAAAAAATAAAACTCACCAAAGTTGAATTAAGATAAATAAAAAACCTTAACAAACCCAGAAACACCATGTAAGTTGCACTGATAGTCAAAATTCCCCTGCTCCCTCGGAATCTCAGACAGATTTCCCAATGAGTGTTATCGAATCTTGGCGATGCGGATAATCTTGATGACATACAGTTGTTTCCCAGAATGGCTGCACCTTCAGATGCGCACATAAGGGTGAGATGGGAGTAAGAAGGGTAACAATTAGACTTGTCTTGGCCGCCAGAAATCCTACGAATAGATACAAAAGCAAGCAGGCGCTTAAGATCCGGCACAGCATATAAACAGGAAGTGCATGGCAGAGACCCACACATCCAAAGAGGCGTGAGAAGATGCCCAGGTGCGAGGGAAAACGTGGTGCCGGGGCACCACCGCCCACTGCCCAGCCTTCAGCCTCTGTTACCAATCATCTGAGACAACCAACTTAGAAGAAAAGTCCATCTTGGCGCATGAAGGTTGCAGGCTGTGGCTGATTGGCCCTGCTGCTTTGGGCCTGCGCGTCATGGCGGGAGCACATGGTGAGCCCTTGGCCTCATGGGCAGGACGCAGAGAGAGTGCGAGGAAGGGCTTGGATTACCTTTGCCTTCCAGGGCCACCCACTTGGCCCCATCTCTTAAAGGTTTCACGGTCTCCCCATGGGGCCAACCTGGGGACCAAGCCCTAATCTAGCACGTGGGCCTTTGGGGGTTGTTCCAGATCCAAACCATGGCACACATGTGCACGCATTTCAAGTGTCCAACAGCAAGTGTCCAGAAGCATGTGGGCAGGCAAGACCTCTGCCACCACCTCAGGGAAGCGGCCACTCGGGAATCTGAAGAGCTGGCTCCCCTCTAACCCAATTCTCTTAAAGGTAAAGGAGGAGAGGCACCCAGTCAGCTGACCTGGTCAGCACCCAGTGACCAGGTTTACTATGGTAGCCCGTGGCAGTGCCCAGCTGTACCTGGTGCCATGCTCCGACCCCTAGGAGACTGTGCCTCTCACTATAACCCTCACAATAACATGGAACGTGATCACTGTCTACGGGCATTTGGGAATTTTCACGAGTACAAACAAACCTGTTTTCACTCTAATGATTTTCTTGTAACTGAAGAAAAATTTTTCCAAAGTGTTAAATCCAAATAGAAAATCTAAGCATGAAACACCAGCTCTGTTTCAATATAAGAATATCGGACTTGCAAGCAGAAAACAAGCCAGCGGGTGTATTTTTAGCTTTAAAGTTAGCAGGAGGCACTCAGGGCAGTCATGTGAGAATGCTTCCAAGAACCACTTAGAAATGGCCCACTTTCTGAAAGAACCCAGGAGTATCTGCAGGAGAAAGCCCATGCTTCTAAGAAGTCCAACCAGATTTTCCCGTCACGTGAAGGACGGCTTTTGCAATTCCTGCCAGTTCTGCGCACACGTGCCCTGCTCCTAAGAGCCAGGGTGGGGCTGCCAGGAGGGTGGGATCATCATACCCAGCCTCTTTGCTCTGGAGATAAAAAAAAAAAACAAAAAAACCTGCAGGTACCTGCCCCGTTTTGCTGGGAGATCTTAGCCAGACCTTGAAGACAGTCTCCTGGCTCCCTGGGGACCCTTCGCAGCTTTGGGGAAACATCGTCATCCCAGGAGATGGGTAGATACCTGTGTCGGGTTTTGTGTGTTTACATCTCCAATCTTCAAATGTGCACTACTTTGACGTTCCAGAAACAAGAAATCACTCTGACTGCAGCAGTCACCAAACCCCCAAAGGATCAGCATACAAACAGGCTGACCTGGGGGACCGTGGGCGAATAATCTACGAGTGCTGTGAGGAGCTAAAGATGGTCAACAGAACACATTCGTAAATGTTAAGCAGGTCCTGAGTCCGCTGGTCAGGGCTGATTGAGCAGCGCTCTGAAGTAAGTCCTTGTGCCAGGCAGGTACTGTGAGAAGTCCACCTTGACCTCCAGCTTCGAGTTTCCAAGGTGCTGACCGAGCTGTCGCTGCAGAGCCTATGCACGTTGGAACGTGACGCACACCACATCGAACATAACAAACGTTGAAGCGGCACTTGGTCAAACTGCCGTTCTGTAGAAGCCTGAAGGAGAAGGAGCTCTGGGAGGTGAAGCAGGACAGCTTCCAGCAGGAACCGGGCAGAGTGTCAGGGGCTGTGGGAGCTGAACTCCCATCACTGTGCGCTCTGCGGCCACACTGAGTAGAGTGATTGCACAGGACAGGGTTCCTAAATCTGAAGACCTAAAGCAGTTTGGCACTAATTCATAAAACTGATTCGAAGCCATTTCTTATGTTAAAAATCATCAGATTAAATTGTCCAAGCAGCAGCTGAGAGAAGTTATGGGGACCCGAGAAGCTGAGAGGCGGTGGCCTGGGCGAAGGGGAGGTTTCTGCAGCAGGCAGAGGTCTTGGGTGAAGGTGTGCACAGCTGTCTGCCGGCTGCTGCGGGCAGAGATAGACGTCTTTAAGACTATCGCCGGAAAGAGCCAGAATATCCCCAGAACTTCTCCCGGCAGGTTGAAGGTCAGTCTGTTCAGGAATTCAAATAGCCAAGGACAGGAGGGGGAAAGTCCAAATTGCAAAGGCCTTCCGGCAGCATGAGCTCCCTGCTTGGCGCACTGTGGGATGGCTATGCCAAGTTTCAGAAGTCTTGAAATCAAATTTTAAGTGTATTGTGGAACAATGGGCTTTGTATGAAGAAATGGAGCCAGGCTGAGCCCAAAGACAGCCAGCAAGGACTTAAAATGGAACACAATGCCCAGCTATACATCACGACTGAGATCCAGCCAGCTCTAGACAGGAGGTGGCACAAGACGTGCCGTTCATGGGCCTATCAGCCACAGGGTAGTTTAAGAGGTGAACCGAGGGCCAGCCACAGTAGGATCTGGCCCTGGTGGGGTCTGTGTGTCTGGTGCCCTGTCCTGACTTCCTGAAGTGAGCCAGCCCCTTTCCTGGAGGCCAGTGCAGGGTCCAGCCCTGGCCAGTGGGAGCGGCGATGGGCTTGGGCATGCTCATGTGCCCCGGCCTGGGCCAATCAGGGCCCCACCTGGGCTTCTGGCTCTGGAGCCAGGGGGAAGAGCTGGCTTCCTCCTTGATGTGGGCACCTGAGGTCCACCCAGGCCCTCCAGCCTCCACTCCAGCCTGCACCTTGGCTTCACAAGACAGGAAGAGGGGAGGGGGCAAGACTTGTGGCCACACAAAGGAGTCTGCTAGGACTCTGCTAGGCCCCTGGGAGCCCTGGGGTCCCATCTGTGTGAGCCTCAGTCTTGGAGGATGAGGCTGCAGCTCAGAGGGAGCCTAGCAGAGACACCTGCTATGAGGGGGTTTAGGTGGGCTGATGGTGGTGCCCCAGGAGAAAGCTACCTTCAGGCTGCAGGAACATGTGCAGTTAGAGGTACAGGTGAGCCAGCCTGGGTGTTCACCTCCCAAGAGTCTCCCCGCCCCCACACACAAACTTCAGAGGGCCTTATCAGATAAAGTCAACTTTCCCAGGCGCTAAGATATCACCCAATACTCCAAAGCAGCAATTTGCTTGATGGTACCTAATCATTTTGGAAGAGTTAATCAAGCATCTGAGACAACCCCTGGCTGGCTTTCTTGCAGCTGGTTTTGAACTGGTTAAGTCAAGCTGAACAAAACTCTAAACTCCAGAGGGGCGGCCTTTTCTATAATGCAAGCCTCACTGCCTCCTGGGGTAGAGTCCTTGGGGGTCTTTTTGGTGATGTGGAATATTCTGGAACAGCTATGGTGCCTTTCCTCCCCAAGGAGGCCTGGGGTGTTTCCTGAGGAAAAAACCTTGTCGATCCCCTTTGGATCTCTTGGAGTCCCTTCCAGCCTTGGGCAACCTCCAAAGTAGAGGCCGCCCTGCCCCTGCCACTGTACCCAGCAACCTCCACACTGGCAGGTCCTACAGAGGACCCAGAAGAGGCTTTTCTATCGGGTTTTAGCCTTCATCTTCCAGTTCAGAGAGGTTCTACAGTTCTCTGGGAATCCTGGCCACCGACTGAGCCGATCACCACAGAACCAGCTTGCCAGGCTCTCACCCAGTGCCTTAAACATGGTGAAATTGTGGCCCAGAGAGGTTCAGTGACCTGCCCACAGCTGCACAGTACCCCTCTGCAGAGCTGGCATCTGTAAGGGTCTTTGTTAGGCCTGCCGTGGCTCCTATAGCTGAGAGTTCTCAGAGCAACATCCCCACGTTACATGAAGGAGTTAGCCGAGGTCGGTGGTTTTAAAATGTCCAGCGAGGCCCAGGAGGGGCCATGGAGCTGGCAGCGGGTGGCAAAGCAGCACCCAGTTCCTGCTCCATGAGCTCCTGGCTCCTTGATGCGTAAGCAAGGCTGAAGAGCACGCAGCACATGACCCAAAGGCCTTTCCCGTCTGTGACGCCGTGGGTGGGACCTGGCAGCTAGTCCCCACCTGCATGGAAGGCAGACCGAACCTGCCTCACCCTCTACGGCCTGGAACCACCCTGGCAGTCTTCCATCGCCACAGGAACGTGGCCCACCTCACCCCATCGCGCAGGCTGGGTGAGTATGTAGTAATTCACAAATACGAAGCTGGAAGATAGTTGGACTTAATTTTATTTTTACATGGGAAGAAAAATCCTTTTGCTTGTTAAATGAGCTTCCTGTTCTCCTTAGATTGCCCTTTGAAACAAGTTCTCTTTTCTTCTAGGTTAAAACTAACTGGAGGGGAAATATTGTTTTTTATTTGCCTATGTGCGTCCACTGGAGCACGTTGAACGGTTTTCTACCACCCCAACATTTCAAGACCTAGGAGATGTGAGAGCAGGTCAGCAAAGCATGCCTGGGCCATAATGCCGTATTGCTCTGGATTCGAAATGCTAGAAGAGAAATATTTCCACATCCTCTGTTTTGGATGAGCACACGATTGCCCAGTGTAAGCCGTCTTCCACCAGCCTGACCACCCCGCCACCTAGAAGGCTCAGAACCTCAGCTCTAGGCAGCACATGTCATGCCAGGCACATCGCTGGTCATGCCCCACACTTGCTCGGATGCAGAGAACTCTGCTTTGGATAAAGTTACTACACTGCCTCAGTTTCCTCAATGAGATTGGGAGCAAGCCCAGGGCTCTGGGTCACTTTCTAGGACAGCTAGAACACGGATCCAGGTGTGACCCAGTCTCCATTCCCATACCACACCCACTGTCGCAGTTGTTCAAACACAAATACATCCAAGGCCTCTAGACACACAGCGACGAAGGGAGCACCTCCTGGGCATTGGCTAAAGTCAATGTCCACCCAGAGTCATCTGGGATTTTAAAAGTCCGGTGGTGGTGGTCCTTGCTTTTCACTGCCTTCTTGAATGAGAGGTGGTAAGGGAGCCAGCAGAGCAGGCGCACCTGAGCGTCACTACCTGGTTCTTCTGTTGGAACACCCCCAGGCCTGTGTTCAGCATCTGCGGTTCCACAGACCCATCAGCCCTCCCAGTGGGTTAGCTGGGCCTGGGGGCACGAGTGCCTGTGCAACATTTGTGAACCCGCCCAGCGCCAGGCATTGTGCTAAGGTCACTAGATGAATAGATATTGTTCCCGCTCTCAAGGACCTCATTGTCTAACTCAAAGGAAAGACAAATAAATAGGAGCAGTATTAAAAATGCTGCCATCAGAGCACAAGCAGCACGCGCTGGAGGAAGAGGGAGGGGCAGCGTGCTGGCCCCCTGTCCCCTGCCCTTTGATGTTAACAAGACTGGTCATTAAAAGTGACCAGTCTAGGATTTCAAAAGCCCTGTGTGGATTCCCAAGGTGTAGAAATGATGTTCGCAAACAATGGTGCAAAAGAAGGGCAGGGCGAGGAAAGTGCAGGGGCCAGCGTGCGTTCCCTACCCTGGGCGGGGAGAGTGCAGGCGGAAGAGGTCACAGGAGCAGAGCAACCAGCAAGTGCCACTGTCCGCCTGAGCTGGAACCCACTGGAACCGCTGGTTTGTGTTCAGGCATGTTTAGCCACAGTGAAAAATGCTCAACTGATCAAAATAACAGAGGAAAGGGGAACAAATAAATGATCGGAAAAATGAAACAAAATGCAAGATGGTAGATTTAAACCCCATCACACCCCAGGTTATCTCTGATGTAAATGGGCCGAGCTCTCCAGTTAAAAGCCAGAGTGTTGAAATCGCAAACAGAATCCAAATGTACATTGCCCCCCAAGAAATCCACCTAGACAGAGAGGACGAACTCAGAATGATAAACGAATAAATTTATCGTGAGGATTTAACGATCCCAAATGTGTGCGTGACCGATCACAGTGCTTCAAACCAGCTACAGGCAAAGCTGGCAGATCGAAAAGGAAAACAGACAAGTGCGCACTGAACTGCAGATCGGGGCGTCTAACCCAATAGAAGCGTTACATGATCTGTGTGCCTATTGAAACATCGCGGGGTCCCTCACAGGCAAAGACAAAAATTTATCAAAGTTGGAGATTCCCACATTCCTCTCTCAGTAACTGATAGGACAAGTAGGTCAAGTTGGTAAGACTGTCTCCCTTACCCAGGAACAAAGAGTCGACCTCTGCCCACCGACTCGCCAGTGACAGGCACTCCGTGTCCTCTGGGCAAGTGTGTCCTGTGTCTCTGCCACACTCGTGTACTGTGCAGTGAACATCTACACAGGCGCACAGGCCTAAGTTCCAAGGCAACTTCACTTATGGACCCTGAAATGTGAATTCCACATAATCGTCCCACATCACCCAACAGCTTCCGTCTTCTGGTTATTTTTCAACTGTTTAAAAACATGAACATCTTTCTTAGCTTGCAGTTCAGAACGGGGTCTGGGTGAGGCTGGGCCCGCAGGCCACAGTTTGCCAGCCCTGATCAGGGAAGTGGGTGCAGAGCAGCTCACTGTACAATTCTTTCAACTTTTCTGTGTCCTTCAAAGCTGTTCCAAGGTAAAGGAGCAAGGGAAATACAAAAAGAAGTTAACAAGTACATGAAAATAATTAGGTCCTTACGGGTCTCGCTTTGGTAGATGCCCATCCTCAGCTGGGGTTCTGCTGCTGTGGATCACTTTCTTTATTGCTCTAGAGACCCCCCCCCAAGGCTTCCCATGCTCAGCCTCACGGCCACTGTCATAGAGACCATCCCTCTCCTGCTCAAGGCTTCCCACGCTCAGCCTCTCGGCCACTGTCATAGAGACCATCCCCCTCCTCTCCCTGCTCAAGGCTTCCCACACTCAGCCTCTTCTTGCAGCCCCGGGCCCTCCGTCCCTCCTCTTGCGGTTCAACCTGGACGCAGTGCATTGAGTTTCCAGTGCCCGCTTCCCTTGGGCACACCATGATCTGATGTGCTCAGTCCAGTTCTCCAGTCATGTCTTCCGCTTTCTCTTCTGGGCACACAGCGCTCCATCGGCACAGGCTTCTGGTACTGTGGCTGGCCAGGTGGCTCATGCAGCCTCTCATCCTCCACTTCCGGGAGCCAACACAGGTGGGGTCTGTTATGATTCGGGTCCCCCAAACCCCCCGTGTTAAGGGTTTGGTCCCCCAGCTTGGTGCTACTGGAAGGTGGAGCCTTTAGGAGGAGGGGCTCAGTTGGTGGTCTTTAGGTCGTGGGGTCATGCCTTTGAAGGAGACTGTGGGACCCCAGCCCTTTCCTCCTCCTGTCTTGCGCTTCGTGGCCATGAGGCAAGTTCCTGCTCTAGCCATCTCACCCCACCATAGGCCTAAAAGCACAGGGTCGCCCCGACCATGGACTGGAACCTCTATAATCATGAGCCCAGATCACACCCTCTCCTCACTAGTGGCCATGTGTGACGGACATTCCCTCTGCCTGCGTGTGGCCTGTCTTTCCTGATTCCAGAGAGTCTGCCGTAGCAATGTGTCCCTCTGTGGCCACTCCTGATCTGAAGCTGCAGGGTCTTTCTCCGTTTCTTCCTTGCCCTCACCCAGGAGTCACTTCCTCATGTCCCTGCTGCTGGCTCAGGGTCCCAGGGAGGTCCCTTTGGCAGAGATGGATTTCACGGTTCTGCTTTCATTCCTCTTGCAGCTTCTAGGTCTAGGCCACTATTTTATTTTATTTTTTTTAAAGAGAGAAGGACAGTGAGAGAGAGAGAGAAAGAGAGAATCAATTTTATTTAGTTTTTCATGTGGCTTTCGTTGCTTTGACACCTCATTGTGTATGTGGTGCTGGGGTTTGAACCCACCTCCTCACTCATGCCAGGCAAGTACTGTAACTGCTGAGCCACTGCTCCAACCCGTAGGCCACTATTTTTAAAGCAAAATTCTTCCAGTGCCTTTCAAATCAGCCCTGATCAACATTTATGTTTTTACTGCATGTTTTTCTACTTAAAAAAAAAAAAAGCAGATGTTTCTTTTTCAAGGAAACTCTAAACCTATTCTTGACATTGCTGCTGGGGTTGTTAGAGCAAGACAGTCTGTAGGTTGTAGAGGTGTATCCAACTTCCTATGATGAACGAAACATGAGGAAGTAGATCTCAGCACCATGCATAGCACAAGCGCCGCCGTCTCCAGGTGAGGAGTTATGTAAAGCAAGCTGTTGCGGTGTAAGGAGGCTCCTTGTGAAGAAGCCACACAGCTGTGGGCAGCGAGGTGCCAGCTCAAGACAGCCTTCATTTTAAGTCAGATCCCAGGTAACAAGGTCGCTGCGTTCTCCGCAGCTGACCTGTTCAGGATTTCAGCTCCGCTTAAACAACAGCCTCGGACAGGTGCACACCATTGCGCAGCACGCTCCCAGGTCCTGGGGCTGACCTGAAGCTTCCGCCCGAGTGAGCGTGAGTGTGCTTCACACCGGGCTCTGCTTCCAGCTGCGGGTTTCATAAGCAGCTGAGGCCGCGGGGTCCAGGGCTCCTCTCACCTTCCTCTGCTCATAGCTGCCTGGCTGCGGGACAGCCCTTGGCCATTGTGCAGCTTTCTCAGGACTGTCAGTCAAGGAACTCTGCCCCCTGGCTGAGGGTGGGGCTTGGACGTAAGCCGGGCCAATGGGGCCCTCCTTGGGGTGATACAGTGTTGGGGTGGAGCTGCTGGATCCTATTCCTTCTGCAGTGCCCTGCAGACACCCCGTGGCTGGGTCCCCATGGTGTCTGGAGACTGCCCCTTCTGTGCCTGGTTCTTCACCTGTGCCCAGTTGAGTTTTGGTTTCCTGACCTCCTGGGTCCTCAGCCAGATCCATGCTCTGTTGCCTACAACCAAAGGCCCATGATGGGCTCAGCTAATCACCACCTCCACCACAGTGCCAGGCACCTGGCAGGATGAGGATTCTCCCAGGTAGTCTGCACGTCCGTGGGTCAGGTGTTCTAATTAGGGCAAAATGGCCTAGAGGTCAAGGGCAAGAGGTTCAGTGGCACAGCCACCAAGAGGAGAGGCAGGGGGCCGGGGGATTCCAGCTGCAGAGTGCTGCAGTCATGCAAGATGCCCCTGGGGTAGAGGGTGGCACACGAGGTCTCCTGTCACTGCTTATGATAAGGGGATCTACAATTATCTCAAATAATAACAGTTCGGTGACAGAAAGGCGCTAGGCTCCCAATCCCAGGCCCCTGGCTCTAGACTCCCAACCTCCTCACCTGCAGTCCCGAGAAGGTGACCTCCTGGCACCTGCTCTGCTACTGTTTCCACCCTCTGCACAGAATCCAAAAGTTGCCCACCTCTGGGCACTTCCCTTGTCACCAGTTGCTGCTCTCCCTGCAGCTGGCGGTGCTCATGGCCACTCCGCTGACCCTGCTGCCCTAGCCTCCACCACAGCCCTCTCTCCTCCCCCATCCAGCCTGCTTCTGTGGCTCTTTCCCGACAGCCACAACCTGCTCCTCTCGCTCAACCCTAGAGCAGGACCCATCCACTAAACCAGGCACCTCTGCCGCAGTCAGCTTTGCCTCACCTTTCATGGCCAAGTTCCCAAGTGCAAGTCACACTGGCCTCCTGTCCTCTCTACCAACTCCCCCGCCTCCCTTCTGCACTGGGGGACCCTGGGCTTATCACATCTCACCTCTGATCTGGGGGACCTTGACCTCCTCTCACCTCCCCTCTGCACTAAAAGACCCCTCACCTCTTCCCACCTCCCCCTGCACTAGAACACCTCTGACCTTCTCCCACCTCCCTCTGCACTAGAAGAACCCTGACCTCCTCCCACCTCCCCCTGCACTAGAGACCCCTGCACCCCCTCTTCCCACCTCCCCTTCTTCTGGCCTGCAGGACTCCCTCTCAGTCCTGTTCTGTGTCTTCCTCCCTCGCCCTCAGGGGTCTCCTGGGCTTTATTTCTTCATCTGAGGAATAGATCGGGGTCATAGAGACTTCCCCAGGAGATAGTCAGTGAAAATGTTGTAACTCAAGTATTTGGGAGACTTGAGGGGCCCATGAATGGCAGCTTCAGCTGCGCTTGTGCAAGTTGGAGCAAGCTGCAGAAGGCACGCAGCAGCCAGGGCTGCACAGGTCCTGGTCCGGGTGGTGAGTGTGTCTGTGTCTCTGTGCATCTCTGCACGTGCACTTGTGTCTCTGCGTGTGCACATTTTTGTCTGCACCTGTGCACGTGTGTGTCTCTGCATGTGCACATGTGCCTCTCCTCCTATGCACATGTGCATCTCCGCCTGTGCATGTGGGCATCTCTGCATGTGCATGTGTACATCTCCTCCTATGCACACGTGTGTCTGCGCCTGTGCACGTGTATGTCTCTGCATTTGCACGTGTGCCTCTCCTCCTATGCATGTGTGCATCTCCACCTGTGCACATGTGCATGCCCACATGTGCACGTGTGTCTGTGTGTTGTGGTGCGTAATCCACTGAGGTAAGGTGAGAGACATTGAGCTCCCTCCCCTGAGACTTTCCACCTCCCACTCATCACTTCCCACCTGGCAGCTGTTTTACTGGAGTTGGGAATTCCTGGGCTAGTCTGGGATGTCCCCAGCTGCAGCTGCACCAGGACAGCTCCTGCCTGGGGTTTACTGTCCTGGATTTCTCGAGACTGCAGGAGATGTGAGTCTTTGTGGTCACAGTGACCTTGTACACCCAGAAGAGGAAGGGTACAGGCGAGTTCCGCAGCTACTGGAGAGCGGGGCTGGGTGAGCTGCCAGCTTCCCAGCGCCCACTGCAGGCCCATCCTTTGTTCTGCACCTCTCCTCCCTACCTGCCCCCAGCCATTGCGTTTCCCAGGAACACACTCAACAACATGAACTCCCTCAGAAAGCTGAGACCTGGGAGTCATTTGAAGTCACTCTGCACTCAGCTCTGTCCCAGCCTGGCCTTGGAGCAGGTGAGAGCCACTCTTGGTGAGGCAGGTGCACCCCAGCCCAGCAGCCTGTTCCTGGAGGGGAGGCTGGCTGGGGGTGGCCCTCCTACCCTGCTTCCCCTCTGTGCCCATCAGTGAGGTGCATGGGTGACCAGCCTGTCCTCAAGCCTGCTGCCATTGCTTTGAAACTGCAGGAGGAAGGAGAGCAGGCGAGGATGGGTGTCACCACCTAGGTACAGGCAGGGGCAGAGAGGAGCCCCAGGGCTCAGAGGGACCAGCAGAGGTACAGAGGTGTCACAGGCCACCTGTGCCTGTGGAACTGCAGTGCAGTCGCATGAGGAACTTGCTAATGGTCCCACACAGTGTAGATGGTGGCCAGGAAGTGTGTTCTGGGAGTTCCAGGGCCAGGGACTAAGGACTGTCCTGATGCTGACACTTCCCAGGTGTTCACACCTCAGTCTGTGAAATGGGCGTCATCCTGGGGGTGGCTGAGAGAGGCCGGCCCAGCTCTGCCACCGGCCAGCCTGACACTGGCACCTGGCTGGCCTCTCTGGCTGGCCTCTCTGGATCCCAGCTGGCCTCTCTTCAGTCCTCCCTCCCACATTCCCATGATGTGACACTGCATCTATGGTGTGCAGTGGGCAAGGCCTGAAGGGCTGGCGTTAGCACCTCCACCAGTGTCCAAGCCTGGCTATGGGGAGGGCAGCCCATGCGGCCTCCAAGCCTGGGCTGCCTGTGACAGCCTCCCCCAGGGCTGTGTCCCAGTTCACTGCCTCTCCTGCGGATGCTCCCAGCAGACCTGGCATCAGGGTACCAGCTCCCAGGGTTCCCTTGAGGAGAATGTGACCTCCCTGTCCTGGCACCACACCCTGTGGACCTGCAGAGAGGTGCCAGGCAGCTTCCACTCTGAAGCAGGTGTCCGAGGCGCCATCCTGCCCCTCCACACAGACACAGGGAGCCAACAGAGGCGTCCCCGCTGCCCTGGCTCTGAGCTCAGAACACCTCCCGGGCAGGACCTGTGGAAGTGCGCCCTTTCTCTTCCCTCTTTTACTCTTGTGTTTTGGACACTCGAAGGCTTTATCCTGCTCCTTTTATGAATATTCTACCCATCGTGCTGAGTGAGCATTTATGTGCACCTACTGTGCATACTTGTGCTGATTCTGGGGCCCGGAAGGACAAGCACAGAGCCCAGAAGCAGCTCTGGCCCCGAGATAGACAAGCTCATGATGGGGCCCCGAACACCGATGGGCACTGACCACCCTGGTGCCAGGGCAGCCGCCTGGGCAGATCTGGCCATGCCTGAAGGACAAGAGGCATTGTCCAGGCATGGGCAGGGAGCAGGGGCATGTGCAGAGGGGACGCTGGAGCAGGTGATGGTCCAGCAAGGCCAGGGCACAGAGGCTGGGCCCCGGCAGCAATGATGGTAAGGTACGGGAAAGTGGCGAGCTCGGAGCCTCTATTCCCTTTGTGCTGATACAGTTAATGAACGTGCGTCTCTGTGATGTCTTAGTAGTACCTGTTACTAAACAAGCTGTGCGAGCTGGTTCCAGGATACCCTGCCGCAGGACTTGGATCTGGGGGTTCATTACAGAGTGACAGGCCACTGAGAACACTGGCCTGGGTGTGTCTCCCCAGCTGAAGCCCTTGCCACGTCCTAGTCCTGGGGCCTGTGGACTGGTCCTCCTACTCAGCACAGGAAATTCAGGCAGCAGATGGAAAAGAAACTGTCAGCTGAACTTGGAACAGGGAACCAACCTGGGTCATCCTGTTAGCTCAAAGGAGTCGCCAGAACCCCTAAATGTGGGCCCGGGAGGCACAGAGGGACAAGATGAGAGAGAGAGAGAGAGAGAGAGAGAGAGAGAGTCCTCCTGCTCCTGCTACCTTTGAAGATGGGGAAGGGGTCTGGTGGGTTGAGTGAGGGTGTCCTGGAGAAGCTGGTGGGGGGGTAAGGCGGGGGAGGTGCCCGATTCCCCTTTCCTGTGCCTCCAGGAGGAACTCAGCCCTGTGACACCTTGACCGTGGCCAGGAAGTGGGACTGCTGCCCCCAGAAGACAGTGTCGCCAGCCCCCCACTCCCCACACCCTGAGCTCTCCCCAGGATTAAATGAGATCGCAGATGCAGACGGCTCACACTTCCCATCCCTCTGGGAGACCAGGGCCTCTTTTCCAGCAGCAGCAGGGACTGAAAGCAGCCGCAGCCACATCCGCAGGACGCGGACCACTGTGCATTGTCTCCGACAGATGCAGCCTGCACAAGCCGCTGATTCCCGCCTGCACCCTGGCCCGGGGCCAGCTTGGCCTGCTGTTTGTGTGCTTCCCTTTGTCCTCCAGCGAACTCAGGGAAAGAAAGCCATGCTGGGGAGTGGTGCCCCGCCAATGGCAGCAGAGCAGAAAAGGCCACTTTCCCGACCATGGCAGGGCTACTGGTGGGAGGAGCGGATCGGTTACCAGGTGAAGGCACCCACAAGGTCTAGGAGGAGGCTCCAGAGCCTGACCACAGCCTCACCTGCGTCCTCACCTGAGCAAAGGTGGGAGGCAGGGCAGGCACCACTGCTGCAGGGCCCAAGGCTGGGACAAGGACCAGGAACCCAGTCCTCAAATGGGGGATAGAGATGCCACCACCACCAAGACAGATATCCTCTTTCACCCTCCAGTCCTCGCCACCAGGTGATCCCAGTCCTGCCAGGTCACAGGTTTGGCCTGGACATGCGCGGGCAGGGCAGACTGAAGGCAAAGCTGGCCAGGGGCTGCCACCGCGGTGTCTCTAGCTCCCTTTTCCTCTGTGCCCCTAACCCTCCTCCTCCCACCCTGAGCTGACTTCTCTGACGGGCTGTCCCCAGGCTAAGGGTCATCCAGGCAGATTTGAGCAGTGGGAGGGAGCCCCCGAGAGTGAGGAGCTGGGGGCTGCCCCCACCTGGCCATAGGTCGAGGCTAGCTTTCCCAGGCGAGGGTGTGGGGCCTGGGGGTGCTGAGGGAAGCTCTCCCAAACGGAGAGCTCTGGGGCTGGCAGTGAGTGCCTGTGTTACAATGCTGGATCACCTGACGTTTGGGACTGGGGTGGGCACCACCCTAGCATGGGGGACTGGGGACCTGCCACAGAGCTCACTGCAGAAAGAGGAACAGTTGCCTGATCTGAAGCCCCAGCATGTCGTGGGGTCCTAATGGCAGGACAGACAGGGATAGTGGCCATTCCTCAAAGTGCCCTGGATGTCTGTGGGATGAGGTGGGACGTACAGGACACAGAGGGTCTCATCAGATTCCAGCAGGGAAGATTTGGCCAAGCAGAGGGGCTGTCATCAGGCCGAGGCCCAGGACATGCCCGCACCTGCTGGCTGTCCCTGGCTCCCCTTGCCTCCCACAGCCGCTGACTCCTGACGCTTCTTGGCAACTTTCCCTGGTGACCTGAGCAGGCTTCATGCCTCTCGTCCTTCCTAGTCCAGTCCTCTGAGGACAGAATTGTCTGTATCTCCCTAGAATGGCTCTTTGCTTTGGACATAGTAGGTGTTCAATAAATACTTTGTCAATCTAAAAAACCAGAGAGATTCTCCACAGAATAGTGATGTTTATTGGGGCCTAACATTGGAACAGGGACACACGGGACATGTAAACGAGGATTGTATTCAAGAGGCCAAGACAAGGGGAAGGTGTTAAGACAGAAACGGGAGTGCACAGCGGATGTCTTGACACCTTGCCCCTCAGCCACAGTGACGTGGCTGGTGCGAGGCAGATGTCCTGTGTGAGGCTGCCATGGCCTCCGTGCAGGCTGGTGGCTCTCTCAGTCTTCCACGAGTTCACCATCAGGAATGTGCTCAATTTGCTTCTGTTCCACAGACAGCAGTGGCTCCACCCTGTTTCTGACAGCCTCTCAGCCCTCACCACCTGACACAACTCTGCGATAACGCCACAGCGCCCCCTAGAAGCAGGTCCCTCAGGCTAGCCTGCTCTGACCCTGGCCCTCTGCAGCATGATCAGGCCCACCTTAGTCACCCAGGCACCGAGGACCAAGCTCCAAATTTGAAATCTGCAAAGAGGGTTCCAGCTTGCTGCGAGTGCTCTGGGGGACAGCAACCGCCTCACTACTCCCCGAACACTTGTGAGGACTACCTGTGGCTCAGGAAGTCAGAAACCCAGCAGCTGGCCCCAGACTCTGCCTGACAAGCCCTCCCTCCAGCTCCACCCCTCCCAGAGCGCTGACGCTTGTGAAGGTTTGTGATGGAGCGGAGGATGCTCCCAGGGTCCTCCAGGTGCGTCCCTGCATCATGACACACTCTGTCCCTCTCTCCAGCAATCCTCATGTGCCCTTTGCCAGGGCAGCATGGCATCCTGGCCAGGTGCCTCCCTCTACCTGCTGCAGCTAGGGCAGAGCTCCCCGTGCAGTCCCCATGCACTGGACAGTGGAGGGAGACCCCTGGCCTGGGACTGTACCCAGGTGGTGTTCTCCAAGCATCCCTCATGCCTGGCCTGGTTCCCAGTCTCCAGCAAGCAACGAGGGGCTCTTCCGGGATACAGTTCACACGGGGGGACTGGAATTCCAGGTACTGGGGCTTTGCAGCCCCACCAAGGCCCTCCTCTGGTCCCCTGACAGGGCCGAGTTTCAGACAGCATCTGGTTTTGATGGGGAATGTGGCACCTGACCCAGAAGGGCCATTCAGAGTGTCCCGTCGCTCTGCTCTGGCCTGCGCTTTCTGAGACGGGACTGGGCGGAACCAGCTGGTAACTCAGAATAGCAATGCAGGTCTCAAACCCGTGCAGGTGCAGGGGTAGTGATGTTCCACCGAAAGTTCTGCATATCTATCGTGTTTTCTGTCCCTCTGAGTGCCTTGGAAGCTTGTGGCTGTTGTGCTGTCTCATGCCACCTCCCCCGTCCCCCTGCCCCTTTATCTCATTGCAAACTCCACGGAGAGAAAACTGGAGCTGTCCGATGAGGGTTGCAATGCTGGGACTCCGCAGCACCATCTTCACGACACAGAAACCTAAGCAGAGCAGGGCCTGGCCTTGGGGACAGAAGCGCTGGCTCACCTGCCCAGCACTCCACGGGGTCCTCACTAGCTGGAGGCCACCTTGGGAGACCAGCCTGGGCACCAGCAACTGCAGTTTGCTGTTGTTGTTGGGGCTCCAGATGGTATGATATGGGGACACATCCCTGGAGGGGGACCAGGACTTCCAGCTTCCAGAGACTGAAGGTTTTCGCTGATGGATCCTGCCATTGCTCAAGCCCTGGACTGCAGATGGATCTGGTGTCCACCTGAGGTGGGCTCAGCCCAGAGCTGTCCCCGTAGTTACTAACATGTTTGTTTTTGCTGGGCTGATGGCAATTTATGTGACTCCAAAAAGAATGTGTAGGAATCAGAGATGTGTAAAATACAATGCAGCCAAAGGTGACCGACCGCTGGACATCTCCAAAGGTGACCACTGGACATCTCCAAAGGTGACCGCTGGACATCTCTTCCAGCCAAGATTTCTTGTACCCTCTGGGGTGTGCTACTGCTTCTGCACAGCTAGAAGTCAAGAGAATCCTGAGCTCAGGCCACCCTGGACCCTTAGTCCAGCTCTGCCTGGGCACCTGAGTTGGGGTGATTTTCCTGCCCAAAGGAGAATCAGAACTGGACCCAGGGAGGGACTGGCCTCCTGCAGCCAGGACATGTCTTTCAGCGGGCCTTCCTGGCCATATGACCTCTGTGCTGTAAAGGGTTAACTCAGAGGGGTCCGGTGACCAGACTCTGCACTCTCCAAAGGACTGGCTCTTGCAGGATCCTGGGCCTCTGCCTCTAAGCTCTAAGAACCTCCCTCCTGATATGAGCATGTTTGGACACCTGGGTCCTAGGCACTGCCAGGTGGTGAAAGTGACAGGGGGATTGATGGTGATCAGATGGTTTTGGGTGCCCAAAGCTTTACCCTGCTTTGGTGTCTGTGGTCTCAGCAGCTGACCTCGATAATAACCCCTATCCCTAACCCTAACACTCACCACGAGCAGCCTTGCACCTGAGAGCACAGAGGGGCTTACAGTAGAAACCAGGTTCAGTCCCCAGAAATGCTGTGCCCAGGCAGCTGGGATGGGGGAGATCCAAAGGAAGAAGTTGGGACCCTAAGGAAGTGAAAGGCAAGAGGATATGGGAGACAGGCTTCCCTTGGAAGGAGCTCACTTGCTGCAAAAAAACAGTCTATGGGCATTGAATGGCAGGTGGCCAATTCCTTCCCAGAGGCAGTTCCAGAGATCAGCCTGGGGCACCTTATGAGACAGAGGCCACAGTGACTTCCTCAGTCAGGCTTCAGTGGTGTCTTCTGCATTGGCCACCCACTCCCTGCCCAGGGCTTCCAGTGCAGCCAAGAGCCTGGTGTTCCTGGGAAATCCCTTGCAGGACTGGCTCCAGCTGCCAACCCAGAGACACCCTGGGGCTTATCACAAAGGGAGGGGTCCAGCCCTCTGTCCCCATCAGGCCCTGCCAGGTAGTGATTCCCAGCACCTTGCCCTGCCTCTGATGCAGGCAGACAGAGACAGTTGGTGGGATCACAAGGTTAAGGGACTAATTCCTTAAAGTGGGCCCAATGTGCTGACCCCACATGCTTTCTTTTTCAAGAAGCATTTTACCTGCAGCCCTGTGTGGCTTAATGGGCAGGATCTGTCTCAGTCCTCAGCAAAATCCTATCATCTGCAGGAGAAACACAGGCCCCAAATAACGTCAATAAGAGGAACCCAAGTTACCCTGAAGGGGGAGACTTTTGTGACTCTGTTCACAAACCAGATCCATGAACTCAGAGAGATAAGGAGAATTCCTCCCAACCAAAAAATCTAAGAATGCATGGTTAAGAAGCCAATTAGAGGGCTGGAGTGGTAGCTCAGTGGTTGGAGCGCTTGCCTGGCACGTGTGACGACCCCAGCACCACATACACAGATGAACAAAGGCCAGATGGAAAACTAAATAAAATTGATTCTCTCTTTCTCTCCCCATCTCTCTCAAAAAAAAAAAAAAAGAAAGAAAAGAAGAAAAGAAAAGAAAAGAAAAAAGAATCCAATTAGAATTGGATAGCATGGGCCAAAGTGACCTAGAGTTGTTATAGCAGGGGGACTTGAAAGTCTGATGTCATCCCTCTGTCAGTCAAAAGTCAAGAGGTGGACGTGGGCAGGACCTAGGCAGGACTCTGGGCAGAACTCTCTGGAAACTTCAGAACTGGAATACAGGAGGGCCATGCTGTCCCTCTCCTCTCTGAGAGGACCCACTCTCTCCCTTGAGAGCGTCCTCTTTCCCCTTTCCCATCCCTTCTAATAAGCTCATTGCCTGTTACTTTGAGCAACACATCTGAAAACCTTCTGACTTGGATGCAAGAATTAGGGTCTGAAGAGGGTCTTCATGCCTCCTTCTCCTGAAGGTCCCAGCCCTGTAACAGCTCCTCCTAGTGGGGAGGGAACAAAGGTGAGTTCTGGACTGATCTGTGGCAAGCCCACCTGGGGACCGGTACTGCGTTCATCTTTACATGCTGCCTGGAGGAGCCCAGAGCGGGAGAGTGAAGTCAAGAAAAAGCCTGGCCAGGTCTGGAAGGAGGCCTCAGTCTGAGATCTCAGCACCTGCCCAGCTGCCCTGTCCTGGGCATGGGAAGGGGAGAGCAGAGGACCCACTGGCCCTGCCAGCATTATATTTCCTCCTGCACCCTGTCACTCATGCGGCTCAGCCCCACCCTGAAGGACCAGCATTGCCATCTGAGCCGTCCCTGGGGACTTCGAGGCTCCACCCAGCAGAGACACAGCCCAGGGCCCTGCAGATTCGCTTGTGCTCACAGACAAGAGGCTCACGCCAGGCAAAAGAGAACCAGAAGCCAGGGCCCTGTTGCTGCAGAAGCAAAGGGAACAGCCCTGGCCTAGGACTCTACCTAGTGGACATCGTGGAGAGTTGCAGCCATGGCCAGAGGACAGGAGGAACCAGGGATTCTCCCCCTGTATGGGACCTTCACCTCCAACAGACCCTCCTCCCTCCAACCACCACCTCCCTCGGACCTCTCACCTCCATCAAACCATCCTCCATCAGACACTCCACCTTCACCAGAATCCACTCATCAAACCCTTCTCCACCAGACCCTCTTCTACCATCAACCTGCATCAGACCCTCCGCTGTAGAGTGAGTCTCAGCCTGGGATCCTGGGCCTCAGGTGGTGCTGAATGTGAAGGCTTCCATGGATACAGAACCCAGGAGCCCAGGAGGAAAAGACAACAGCCTCAGGGGCCCCAGGGCCACCTCCACAACTCAGAGAGAGGTTCCACAAAGGGCCCCCTTCCCATTCCCCACGGGGGCAGAGCAGAGCATGGTGTTCTAGCCCCTCCACATAGGACCTGCGCATCTTTTGGAAAAGCTGCTATTTTAGTCAGCTTTTAATCTCTATGACCAAAAGACTTGGCAAAAACAATTTCAGAGGAGGAAAGGTTTATTTGGGGGCTCACAGTTTCAGAAGTCTCAGTCTATAGATGGCCAGCTCCATTGCTCTGGGCATCAGATGGCAGAAGGGTTATGGCAGAGAAAGCAGCTCAGGACAGGAACCAGGAAGCAGAGAAAGAGTCCCTCCCCAGGGACAAAGCATATACCCCAAAGGCATGCCCCTGGTGAGCCACTCCTCCACCCACACCCCCTTGCCACCTGCCTACTGTTACCCCCCAGTTCATCCCTATCAGGGGACTAATGAACTGATTAGGGGAAGGCTCATTTCACCTCTAAACCTTCTTGCATAGTCTCACTCATGAGCTTTTGGGGAGAATCTCATGTCTAAACCAGAACAGCTGCACAACACCTCTCGCCCTCAGCTGTGAAGGGAGGAAGTGCGTACCTGGAGGGCTCAGCACAGGGTGGGAAATGAGGGTGTCTGCAGTGTGCGTTTTCTCACATAGCCTCCTGTCTGCAATAGGGTGGACCAACGGCCATTCATTCTGGGAGGTGGATGGATGGATGGATATTGGATGGAGGATGAATGGACAATGGTGGATGGATGGATGGATGGAGATGGACAGATGGATGGATGGAGGTGGATGGATGGATGGATGAACAGATGGATGGATAGATGGATGGATGGATGGATGGATGAACAGATGGATGGATATATGGGTGGATGAATAGATGGATGGATGGATGGTAGATGGATGGACAAATGGATGGATGGAGGATGAATGGATAGATGGTGAATGGAGGATGGACGGAAAGATGTTTGCACAGATAGGTGATGGACGGATGGATGGATGGATGGACAGACGGATGCAGGATAGATGGATGGATGGACAGATGGACAGATGGGTGGATGGACAGATAGATGGATGGACAGATGGATGGATGCACAGATGGATGAGTGAATGGACCAGATTAGGGACATTCATGTCATAATGCACTCGTCTCTCTCAGCATTTAGCATGGCTCCCATCAGCTACTGACTCAAGCATCTCCCTCCACATGTGCTCTTGGAGGACAGGACTCATCTTGCTCTCTCATTATTTTGTTCAGAGCACTGAGCTCAGGGCCTGGGGCACTGTGACTTCTCAGGAAGAACTTGTCAAAGAGATTAGGGTGTGAGAAGTAAGAAGAGGGGGAGACCACGCTTTCACTATTACAGAAAACACAAATGAATGGAAGTACCATGTTTCTTGAGATTAAACAAAAACTACAGATAAAGTTTGAAAGATGAGGTTTTAAAATTCATGTCAGCTACTTTATTGAACCCCCAAGAAGCACCAATCCTGGAGCTCAATACCTGGGATTACTGAATGGTTCATGATCTTTCTTAAGAAAGGCAAAGGGCAGGGACTGCACCGATGCCAGAACAGAGGGACGCGACCCAGGAAGGACCAGAGATGTGTTTCCAGTCTCCCCAGGAGACCAGCCCTGGGAGGATGCTCGGTGAGCTTGTGAGGTGCACTCAGCCAGATGGAGAAGCCAGCACCTCTGCCACACGGCAGAGCCCAGGCCGTTTATCCTGC
The DNA here is from genome assembly GCA_004027875.1 of Aplodontia rufa. Taxonomy (NCBI): domain Eukaryota; kingdom Metazoa; phylum Chordata; class Mammalia; order Rodentia; family Aplodontiidae; genus Aplodontia; species Aplodontia rufa. The sequence continues at coordinate 28,226 of PVKS010009669.1, forward strand.
TGGCTCACGCTGGGCCATCCATACACCACACTCACTCTCACTCTCATTCTGAGAACATTCAGTAAATAGAAATGCTCCTTTCCCAAATATTCTGTATGAGTGACAGAGTTAGCTCCATCCAACAAAATTAATGTCATGATTGAAACCTAAGACCCTGTTGTGATTCTAAGTTCATCAAGGGAAAAACTGTACTTCCAAGTGTTAGGTCTCCTATTAATTCTAATTTGTCAAATAAGGGGAAAGCGGTGTCTCTTAGCACAGTGTAAAGGAAAAAGTCCGAGACTATAATACTTACATTCTAGACCCATTTCCTTGTTAGTTCATTCTATTCCCTAAATACATCATCCACCCCTTCTGTGGTTGATCAAAGTGTATTGGGTGCATCACACTTTCCCCGAGGAGTGGAATTGTATGAAAAAATGCAATAGAAATTTTTGCTATTAATAGAATGCCTTCCAAGTCACTGTTTTATAAATAAAAATGGTCTGCTGGTAAGGTAGGAGAAAAGTTAAAGCACACATACAACTAACATGGCATTAGCAATGGATTTACAAGGTGGTCTTATTCATAAAAGAGCTTCACAGGACTGTCATGTGAAGTGCTTTGTGATTGACAGAGCATGCTGGGTGAGCCAGGGTCTCATGGCCTGGCTTGGACGGCAAGGGCCTGGGAGGGCTGGGGATGTGAAGTGGCTTGGGTGATGGAGGAGATGTATTTGGGCTGGGTTTGAGGACCCAGGACGCTCCCAGCACTCTGCACATGTCTCCAACAGGTGGCTGTTGCTGGCCTGGGATTAGAAGGGGTTGCTGCCATCATCTTGAGGCTCTTGGAAGCACTGGCATAAAGCAGCTCACAGAGTACACTCCTGCTAATGCTTGACTCATAGCGACCTGCATGGGGAAGGAGGTCACAGAGTGAGCCCTCCAAGTCTGCAGGCTCCAAGTCCATGACTGTACCAAGCACAGATGGAAAATGTGTTTTTAAAAAATGTACAGACTTTCAGGGAATGGTGGCACACGCCTGTAATCCCAGCCCCTCAGGAGGCTGAGGCAGGAGGATCGCAAATTCAAAGCCAGTCTCAGCAACTTAGCAAAGCACTGAGAAACTTAACAAGATCCTGTCTCAAAATAAAAAATAAAATAGGGCTGGGGATGTGGCTCAGTGGTTAAGCACCCCTGGGTTCAATCCCCACTACCAAAAACTATGTGCAGACTTACAGACTTTTTTGATCGTTATTCCCTAAATAGTACAGCACAGCAACGATTTACCCAGCATTTAGCTGGGTACAAGTTCTTGGCAGAACGTGTGTAGGTTACGTGCCAATACGGTGCTCTGTAGCAGTGAACTGTAATCAGATTCTCCCCCAAAAAGGTCCATGTGACAGACCAGAAAGGCATCCTCACACTCAAAGGTCCGAATGTTTAAGCCATTGATGTCAGCCAGAGTAGTGGTGACTCAGTGCACCTGTCCCTGCCTGAAGCCTGGTACCTGATGACGGCAAGTCTCCAGGGACGTGACTGAAGAGTCCCTGGTGTGTTCAGCATTTGGGGGGTCCAGACCCTGAGGGAGGGGACCTTTGGTACTTTCTCCTTCAATTCTCATGCCTTGCTATATATTGGACTTATCCAACTTTTTTTCCAAATGGGGAAACTGAGGCACTGAGAGGTTAGGGAGCTTGCCTCTCACGGCCCAGCAAGCAAGTGGCAGCCCTCGGATTTGGGGCTGGTGCCTGGTGCTGTCCTCACCACCCCACATCACACTGTCTCTGGTTCCTGGGGACCTGTCAAATCCATCACTGACCTGTCATCTATATCCCCTCTCTGGCCACTGAAGGCTGTTTCTCCAGGAGGAGCAGACGTGTCTCCAGTTAGGGAGCACAAAACATGTCACACAGGTCTACCCCTTGACACACCTGCTCGGTCATCACCAGGGGCGATGGGAAGGACACGGAGCCAGACGCTCTCACTCCGCACCTACCTCGTCCGCCGGGCCTCCTATTCAGAGAACACCTGGTAGCTGAAGTCATCCGACTGGGTGCTGAAGTTGTATTTTCCAGTCACTTTCTGGTAGCGCATGATCAGAAGGGCTGCTGCCCCTGTCACCACGGCAAAGATGGTCACCACGATGAGAACAACATAGCTGGCCCCCAGGCCTGGCTTTGTACCTGTGGCGGTGAGACAGGTACGGGATGAGATCTGCCATGCCAGGAAGGGCGCTTCCGTGACCCAGCACAGTGAGCAGCGGGGAGGCGAAGGGCGTGCGTAGAACAGGACCTAGAATAGCAAGCGCTGCCCTGTCACCGCTTCTCAACAGCATGAACTGGGTTTGAGGGAGCGGAAGGGAGGTTCTGTGTGTGCCTGGGGGAAGCCATACATGGCGCGTCAGGGTCCGAAGCCCGTGAGCACACAGTGTTGAGGACAGCTGAGCCTGCCCGGCTTCCGGATAAGCCTTGGCTGAGAGGGCAGAGCTGAGCGGAGCCACGGGTCCTCCTCTTAGGGGACAGTCACCTCATATCGCCCCCAGTGGAGATGGGGGCCTTCGCAGGCCAGAGCAGCATAGAGACAACGGAGGGTGCAGTTGCTCCTGAGCAGCCCCGTGTCTGCAGGGACCTGCGCATGCCTGCCACCTCCTGGGAGTGGAGAACCAGGGGCTCCAGGAGCCGAAAGCGGAAACAGCCCTGATGTCGTCCAGTGCACAGGTAAAGTGGCATGCAGGGATGACGCTCCGCTGGCAGCCGCAGCTCAGCTGGAGTTGGAAAATGTCACGTGAGTGACAGGCCAGGCCCAAGGACCAGGTGTAACACCATCCTACCTATGAGAACCATAGGGAGTAGGCAAAACCAGGGACAGCAGCCGGGCCGGTTCCAGGGTCCTGAGGACAGCTAACGGGCCAGGAGTTGGCTCCAGGGTTGAGGCTGTCTGAACCACGGAGAGGAGGTGGCTGTACCGCATCATCCATGTGCCACAAGCCACTGAGCGGCTATTTCAGCACCGCTGCTCCGTGTCCTGGGAATACCGCCTGGGAAAGATGCGCGCCTCTGCCAGCCGTACCCACTCCATGCACCAGGGGAGAGGACTGTCCGTCCACAACAAGGCGGCCCGGCCCGAGAACGTGTCATGCCTGGCACCTCATGTGTCATGAGTGCATGTGGCATGTTGTCCAAGGTGCCTATAGCAGGTCACATTCCTCCCCACCTTGCCATTGTGGGGACACACCCCAGCACAGCTGGAGAGCAGGGCTGGAGCCTTCCTGGGCCACCAGAGACCCTCACCATCCCATTTCTCTCCCCATGGAGATGTCTGGGCAGTCTGCCCCAGCGCTTGCTGCTCCGGGCTCCCTCTGGGGAGCTTGGACAGAGAGTCAGCTACAGACAGGAATAGGAATAGGAATGTGCTGGAGCCTCCTGCCCCACCACAGCAGCCCTAACCTCCCAAGGAGCCCAAGGCCTCCAGGCCCTGGCCAGCCATCTCCCTGGACAACTGCAAGGCTGGACCTACATCCAGACTCTGGGGGCACTGAGTGGGCCTCCCCTCCCTCCTGGGCCTGGAGTGAGGGCTCCCCTGGCCAGCTCGAGGGGCCATCTGCTCTGAGGATGCTGGAGACAAAGACAGAAGGAGACGGACCCTTGCTGAAGCCTTAGAGCCAGAGCCAGCGTAGACTGCTGGCCCCACAGCAGCCCGATCCACTCCACCCCTCCAGCTGGGCTTCTGTCGCCTGCACTTAGTACTTCCAACTGACCCACTAAATCAGGTAGCTCACGGAGGGCTGTGGGCCAGGCTACCTGGCTGGTTACACAGTCCAGGAAGGGCTCTGGGTGCACAGCGAGGTACATTAGAAGTGGAGAGCAAGCCCTTAGAAATGTCTATAGCAATTTGCCATGTGATTTGGCCGGTGTGTCCCGGGTGCAGGATGGCCACCTCTTCAGGACGATCATGAAGGCAGACAGCATGTCAGTCCAGCATACACAGGAAATTTAAATAACTGCAAAGACGCTGAGCTACTATGGCTTTACTAAAGGAGACATAGGAGGGAAAGTGTCAAAACCCTGCTATTGCTTTCCTGAGCAAGCCCAAGAGGAACAGGCCTCTTCCAGAGCTCGGAGTCCTAGATTGGCCTGTCTGGAGAGGCCCAGCCTCCTCACTCCTGAGCAGCCTCAACAATCATTCAAGACCCTTCCCACCAGGGCACGTGTACATGCTCTGGACCTTAGCCTCACACTCCGTCCACCTACTTGCAAGGTGACCTCTAGTGCACGTGAAATAAGTGGACCATCTCATAAACCAAGGGTGTGCAAGCCTTCTAAAACTTCTGACGCTGAGCGACTGTTTGTGGGTCAGAGTGCCCGGGGAAGGACCAAGTGGATTCTTTTTAACACAGCCACTAGACCATGCTGCGTGCTCAGTCGAGAACCCCTCCCCATCTCAAAGTCCCAGCTTGATATGCACGTAAGATGTGATCATGAAGGTGAGGACAGTGGGATATGGCCCAATCCAACCCAATGGGTGTTCTAATGAGAGGGTGGCAACATGGAGGCAGAGGCCAGGAAGAAGTCCACAGGAAGACGAAGGCAGAGCCCAGGAACTGGCAGCAGCTACACTGCTGGGAGGCTGTGCCTCTGCAGGTCTTGGGGACAGCCCTATCTGTGCTGCTGCTCCAGACCTCTGGCCCAGCACTGAGAGGATTTCTGTTGTCTTAGCCCCTCCTGCCCACCTCTGAGTGGTGGCAATTTGCTCCTGCAGCCCAGGAGTGGCACAATCCCTCTGAACGGGCCAGCCCAGCCCCTTGGGAACAGAGGACCAAGAAGAGCCTGGATGTGCACACAGAGGCCAGCTCATCCAAGGGTAGCTGTGCAAGCTCACACAGTCCCCCAGATCAGGAGAGTGGTCTCACATCTTCCAACAGTGGAGGTGACAGTGATGGCAGGGACAGGTGGGATCCAGAAAGGATCTGGCCTCCAGCCTCTTCTCATCCCTGTGGGCTTCCGCAGTGCTGCTGCTAACACACACGGCTACCATGGCCAAGTCCCCACCTGCTGTGGGTTTTCATGTGTTTAAATTATTGTCTGTATAGCATCTGCTATTGACCAAATGAAAGCTAAGAACACAATGAGCAAGAGTGACAAACAGAATGTATCACCTGAGTCCTTGTTTTTGAGCTGACCAGTTACACACTGTCGCAGTGTTAGATATGCCTGCATGGTGCCTCCCATGATGGATGATAGGTGGGAGGGTGATGAACAGATGAAAGGATGGTGGATGATTGGTGGGTAGACAGATGAGAGGATGGTAGATGATGAGTGGATGATGGGTGGATGGACGAATGAAAGGATGGTGGATGATGGGTGGGTGGGTGGATGGACAGATGAAAGGATGGTGGATGATGGGTGGGAGGGTGGATGGATGGATGAAAGGATGATGGATGATGGGTGGGTGGATGGATGAATGAAAGGATGGTGGGTAGATTGATAGGTGAATGGATGAATAGATGATGGATGGATGGATGGATGGATGGAAGGCTGGTGGATGGATATATGGATGTATGGATGGATAAGTGGATGGATGGATTGTTGAACAGATAATAGACTGATGTGTTGATGGATGGATGGATGGATGGACAGTTGAAAGGATGATGGATGGATGGATGGATGGATGGATGGCATTCAGAAGATTCAGTCATTTCCACAAGACTGCACAACTCCTGCATCACAGCCTACCAATCAAATCCTGTTCTACTAACTCAATTCCAAAGCTTTTCACACTAGTTATGATGTTCTGCATAATATCCATGAGTGGAAGGAAAGCTCAGTTTCTATTAATGAGAACACACTGCAAAATACTCTTTAACTGGGGTCCGAGGCTGACAGTTCTCCCTAGTCATTTAAGAAGATGAAGAGCATAGATAAACCATACTGTCGCAGCACCTAGGCCAGCAATCCTCAGAGAACCCCTACGTGGGCCTGGACCCAAATGCGGAGATTCTGAGTTAGTGGGCCTGGGTTGTGTCCTCGTACCCGTGGTCATTTTTTTTCAGTTTTCCAAATGCTTTGGATGAGAATCAGCAGTTGAGAAACACTGGCCAGGAGCTGGCTCCTGTCCCTGGCCTCCAGGTCCTGACCAGCACTCAGACCCCAGTCTCTACATCTGAAACCCAGAAGTTCTCATCCAGGGACTACATGGACCAGCATCCAGGTCAGTGAGAAGATCATCAAGGTTGGGGAGAAGATCCAGAAGAAAAGGAAAGCCAGCCAGGCTTAGGCTCCCCAGCAAGAAAGTGCAGGGGGAATGTACACACACACACACACACACACACACACACCCCACAGCAGTGGCTTGAAGAAATGGAAGTTTATTCCTTTCTGGCATAAAAATTGGAAGTCAGACAGAGCCCAGAGTGGCTGGGCAGTTGCTCCATAATATTCTTGTGACTCAGGCTGCTTCCCTGTGCCCCAGATCCTCATGGTCCCAGATGGTTACTGGCCATCTCATTTGCATGCCAGGAAGCAGGACAGTGGACAAAAAAGAAGGGTGCAAAGGATGGCACCCTTAAGGAGGGGCTCCTCAAGTGACCACCACTGTCCCCTGTTCCTGTTACTGGCCAGAGCTTACTCCTTTGGCCATGGTTAGCTGCCAGGGGGCGCTGGAAATCATTTTTTCTCCTGGGAGCCATGTGCTAGCTACCACTGGGCTCTCTTACTAAAGATGGAGAGAGCAGAAATTGGGGGCATCTGGATGTTTCTTAGTATCCAAAGCACACAAACCATTATTTTTTCAAAACAATCAAAGCAATCACATTGAAAAAAATCCTTTTCCTTAAAAACTGATTTTGAAAATAACATGAAATGTCATTGGCTGATGGAGGTTTTATATTGAGAAAGAACAGAAATGTACTTTTGGGTTTTTTTTTTTTCATCTCCTGAATAAAATATCTTTTTCAAGTGTATGGACACTTACACAACTCACACACACACAGGCTGAGCCCCTTCCCCTTCACACCCACTGTATTTATCCAGGCTCAGAAAACTTCCGTGGCTCCCCGAGACGCTGCTAAGCCTGTGTTTGTCTTTGAGTCCTGTCTTACCCAGAGGCTCGTGACACAGAGGGGACCAGCATCTTGCTGGCTCACAGGGGTTGCCAAGGAGAGTTGGGCCACCGCCTCTTCCATTATCATGAGTCTTGTATAAAACCTCTCAGTTCCATGTTTCGAAGAAGTTCCTTTTTTTAAGTGTTAATGTTTTTCATCTGGTTTCTGCTTTTCCCCTGTTATTTGTGTATGTAGTGCTGGGGATTGAACCCAGGACATCATGCATGTTAGGCAAGCGCTCTGCCACTTAGCCACCTGCTGGTGAATGGGGTCTTTTCTTTTTGTCTAAACCGGGACTCACCTTCTGAGCGAATGAGCGGCCCCCAGGACATCTGGTGCGTGGATCCTTCATTGCTTCTCAGCAACCGGAACTCATCGCAATTCTGTTGTTGTTTTAAAGGAGAGAAGCTGAGAGTGAGTTGCACAACATTCGTAGGGAATTAACTCACCGCCAGGGAGGGTAACCACCCGGATGATTCTGTCCTCAGTTGCTGGATGGATTCCTCTAGACGGGGTGTGGGAGCAGCGGCAGCCAGCCCACTGGCTCTTCCAGGTGGGCTGGTGCCTGGGGCAGGAGGGAGGGAGCGGGCACACTGACCAGGGAGGTGAAGGACCCTGGGCCTCCAATCAGACCACGCCTCGGTGGTGGCTAAGCTCCCCACGCGTTCTCCAAAGGCTGCTGCCACCATTGCTCCGCTTAACGCCTTTGCCTACGAAGGAGGCTGCTTGGCTTGGTGGCCTGGGGCCATCAGCTCACTATGTCTGTGATGGGTAGCACGGTGTCCTCCAAAACACTGGTCTCCTAAGCCAGGCTCCTGACGCTGTGACCTTATCCTGATCAAGCTGAGGTGGGCTCGGAGGGTGGGCTCTACTGCAGAAGACATGAGCAGAGGGAGAACAGCCTCCACAAGCCAGGAGGCTGAGGCTGGCAGGGCCTGGGCAAACGCCCCAGAGACTCGGAGGGAAGCCACCCCGTTGACACCTGTAGGACACTCCACTGTTTGAGAAAAGGTGACATTAACTAAATTGACTGCATTGTGATTCTTTTTTTATCCACTGCCTGCCTACAGGCGTGGGTCACCCGAGTCACCCTGGCAGATGAGCTCAGAAGAAAGTGCGTCCTCCAGAAGAGAGATGCACGTGCAGTCACTGCACAAGAGGCCAGCAGAGCTGTCTGCACTTGGGACAGCAAGTGACCACACACATGGTCACGTCACATGCATGTCTGATTAGAGGACAGCTCTCAACACTCAGGATTACAATGCACCTTGCAAATTCAGAGGTCTGGGGGAGTGAGATGCGAAGTTATCTGTAACCCTCGTGTGAACACTGAGCTCAGAGAAAGAAGCGTCTTGCACCAAGCCTGACATTTTGGTAATGTCCCATCAGGGTAGCTCAAGAATACCCGAATTTGAGACACCATGCTGGGACAGCCAGTTAAACACATCGGTCTCAAGAGGACTTGTTTAGCCATTAATACACCGAGGTGCCCCCAGCTCCCATGGGATCTCCCCCTGGGCTCCCTCCTTCCTACACCAACCTGCAGGGCCCAGGGACCCTGCTCAGATGTCCCCAAGCCCCTTTCTATTAGCAGAGCACTTTCTCATGACAGTACCTATGTGCACCAGCCACATGGTGGGGACAGCAGACACTTACTATTTTGCATGTGGCTCTGGGGGACTCCATGCAGACACGTAGCCTGCAGTGCAGGTAGACAACAGAGTTATTGATGAAGGAGAAGATTCTCAGCTTAAACTGGGCCTTGCTGGAGTTGCCGTTCTCAATCACACTGGTGTAGGTGTTGGGGATGGGGCAGCTGAGGGAGGAAGCAAGTTTGTCACACAAGCAGACCCTGAGGGCCCTCTCATGACTGCATCTGCCTGCACCCCACAGAGTCCATGGGGGTCACCGTGTCCCCCACCCAGACCCCACATCAGTGTTTGCCTGGAAATCCCTGGGCGCCCATGGAGGCAGCAGAGCCAGGGAGATGGCAGGGTGCAGCACCCCCTGAGGCTTACCTGTTGTTGATGAAGCCAAAAGTGATGGGGTCCCCGGCGTTGCTGGAGGGGGTGGCCCAGCACTCCGTGAGGACCACCTTGAGCTTGCTGTTCTGTCTGTAGAGCCCCACTTCGATCTTGACATCCTCACTGGCAGACACGCTGTAATTCTGAGGTATGGGAGAATCTCCGATGAACAGCTGCATCTCGGTGACAAAGTTCCCAGCGCCGTGGAGGTCCTCGAGGATGGGGTACACACTGCAGGAGGAAGCAGCACTCAGGGGGCACCTCCTGCCACACCCTGCTCAGGGCCTCCCCAAAAGCAGCTCCGAGGAAGGATGGAAATCGATGTGGACCCCCAATGAGAGCGGGCGGGGGCTGTGTGTGTGCAGAGCTGGCTGCAGGGCCTGGCCCCCACTGGCCTTCGCAGAGCCTCACAGAGGTGGGTAGGGGAGCCCCAGCTACCTCGTGAAGGCTGTGGGCCTGGCCGCCTGGAGCCCACTCGCTGGAAGCCCGGCCTGGCTGCTTGGCTAGGGATGCATTCATCCTAAATTGGACTGAGACAGAAATCCGGGAAGCTGGCAGTTATCAAGCCCTGGCCCCGGCTGTGTAGTCAGGCTCAGAGGTGCTCTCAATTGGTTGAGGCCCTAAGACCCCTAAGGTAAAGGTGCTGGGGAGGGAGGGTGCACTCACCCCCACTCCGGGGCGTAGCCCATGGACGTCAGGAGGTCATTCCGGAAGGCACAGTGGATGGGGCTGAGGATCTTCAGGTGGTGGATGATGCCCTCTGGGGACAAGTCATTCCTCAGCATGGTCCTCACCACCGTGCTTGTCACATTCTGGGTACAAACTGGGCTGTGAGTGAGCGCCCAGGTCCCCACAGGCCCTGACCAAGCTGTGGGCTTTCATAAAGCTCGCCCCCAAGAGCTTCAAACCCCTGACCCGCATTCCCTAACATAAATTGCCGCAGAGAGAACAAAGCCTGGCTTCTGCTTTTAGCTGCCTCCTGTTTACCGAAAGGAGGCAGGACCTACCGAGCGCCCACAATCCTTTCTGCATGTGGGCAAATACCTGGAGAAATCTCGAAGCCCATCAAGAGCTGCTGTCCATTCCCGGCTTAGACGTGGGTCAGTGATGGATCCCTTTTCTCAACGCGCTGAATGGAGCTGTTCTGGCTGAACTCAGGCCTCCACCCGCAGGCCCCTCACCCATCCTGGTAGGAAGCTGGGGCATAGCTGGTGTGTGGTGTGCACCCCAGGGGCATGGGTGGTCGCAGGCCTCTGCTGCTAGCGCCTTAACACCTGCTCTACACTCCCGAGGCCGGCGCTAGCTGGGCCTAAAGCCCAGCTGCAACCTGCCATGGCCACCCTCTCACCCAGCAGCTGCCCACACCAGCACAGCCCTGGGGCTGAAGTTGCTGCTCGCCCCCCACTGAGACTCCTAAGAATCTCCAATTTTCTTAAGCGTGGGGGTTCAAGGCTGGCCTGGGGTGGTGGGCTTCACAGGTAGCTCCTCACCAGGGGCTTCTGAGGAAAGTCGAGCTGGCAGAGGCCGTGCCTGCACACCTGCGCACACTCTGCAGTAGCCTCCACCCTTTCCAGTCTACCCCAGCTTCCTGCCCTCCCTCAGCCCTAGCATCTGGTCTCTAGAACACTCCACACCCACCACCAAGTTGCCTTTTGTGTCTGCATTTCCCACCTTTGTCCCTGCCCAGCCTCCGGGGCCTCCCTGCCTCCCCTCCCCAGGACTGAGCTTCGGTTGGAGTCTGAGGCCCCTCCTCAGAATGTCACCCTATCAACCTCCAGCTTTCACCCCCCATCCCCTCACCCTGTGCCCGTGGCTTTTTGTTTCATCTGCAGCCCACCTGTCCCTCTGAGCAAGCCTGGCCCCCATCCAGGAGGGCCTGGGGGTGAAGGTCTCACCAACCTCGTGGCCCTCGAAGCAGAACACAGGACACTTACCTCAACCTGGACCCACAGACCCTGCCAAGCCACCAGCCTCGGCCCCAAATGTGGCTAGTAACACATGTGCCCCAGTGTCAGGGGACTAAATTTCATCATGTACACGAAATACCAGCCCACGCAGGTATCAGGAGGGGTGCAGAGGGTCAGGGGATGTGACCCTTTTTCAAGAAAACAAGCCCTTGGATTGCTCACAAGAACCCAAGGACAAGGCCCCCTGGGGTCCTTCCCTGATGCCGGGGAACACTATCCTGGTCTCACTTCCCTGATGATGTCATCCTTCCAGCCCTGGGCTCCTTGGCCAGTGGCCACACCCCTGCCAAGCACTTCCCTCAGTCCCACCTCTAAGGCCAATGTCCCAGCTGGAATGCAGGCATCCCAGCCCTGTGGGGATCTACTGCCAGAGCCAGGGCAGCAGCCCACATGGCCTGAACCGCAGCTTAACTCCCCAAGGGCTGTCTGCCTCTCTAATGCCACTGTGGCCACCTTCCCTCACCCCATGGGACCACCTGGGCACTTCCTCCTCTAGGACAAGACCCTTCCCAAAGGGTGACTCAGTGTCAGAGGCTCCCTTTCCCACCCAAAGCCAACACAGGCACCCACGGAAGCTGGCAGCCCCTCCACAGAGTTTTAGGCTCAGCTCCCCTTCCCCAGCCATCAGCCTGCCTGGGGGTCCCCTGCACTCCTGAGTCATCTCTGAATTGCCAAGAGTCCTGTCACAGGTGGCACGCTCCTCTAAGGGGACAATCCTACATGCCTGGAGCTTGGCACTAGGTGGGTCATAGAGGACCCAGCCCCTCCCCACTATAGTCTTCTTGCTCGCGTACGGGGGGGCAAAAGGGGAGAACAGGGAGAAAGGAGAAGCATTCATGTGACACAGAGAGCACCATCCAGGAGCAGGACATGGGGCCCCCGAGACACCCATGTGGACCCCAGGACCTACTGGCCCAGAGTCACTGAGGGGCAATGTGCTCAGAGATGCAAAGGCATCCAGCCCAAGGAAACCCGTTTCCTGGACCCAGTTCCCTTGTCCAGAGCCTCCAGGCTCCCCAAAGACCTGGAACCAGGAGAACTTGGGATAGAACCATGATCCCTCTGCCAGTCGTCCTGTCAAATGCCACCAATGTCCCCACCAACACCCAGACACTCACCCCATACATAGACACGCTCATGAACAAGCATGCTCACACTCATACACATGTACAGAGAACATCCATACACATGCAGAACCATACATGTTAACAAACACTCTAACGTGCTCAACACACACACATGTCAAATAAACCCATTTCCTCACTCATATGCGCAGATTCATGCATACATTCACACATACCCTCAATGCATAACAGCCATGTACTACACATGTTTGTGTGTTGTGTTTACATACATGTACATGCACACAGCCATGCATATACAACACATTCCCACATGCACACATACACAGATTTGCAAATTTACATACATTTACAGATACTCACACATAAGCCACTCACACACATGCACACATGCACACTCAAACGTATTCAGACACATGCACACATGTGCACACTCACTCTCACAAACACAATCAGTGGCATGCACACATTGCTACATTTTGGATCCTGAATGCCCATGTGTTGAAGGCCTGGTACCCTGGGGTGGCATCTTGACGAGGTGGACCCAGTGGGAGGAAGTGAGCATGCCCTTGAAGACATCAGGACCCCAGCTGCCCCTCTCATTGTTTCCCAGCTGCCAAGCATCAGCTTTGCCCCACCACACACTTCTGATACTGTGGACCTATGTAATCCTTTCCTACTTTAAACTGATTTATCTTGTGGAAATCTGACTAATATAATCATTCCTGTATGTTCATACATGTACACAGGTGTATCCACATACACATATGCTCATGCACACTCACACATGTGCATCAGCAATACACATGTGCATGCACACATGTGTGTTCATGCACACTCACACATGTGCATCAGCAATACACATGTGCATGCACACATGTGTACTCATGCATGCACTGCACATGCATGCATGCTCATATGTATACACACAGAGACCCACACATACACACAGGCACACATGTACATGTATGCCCATGCATGTGTGTTCACATAGACTCACACACATGCATAGGCACATAAAGATGTGTACATATGTGTACTCGTACATGCACACTCACATAGACACATATATGCAGGCACACATGCATGCATATACATATGAGCTCATGCAGGTGTGTTTGCATAGACTCATACACATGCATGCATGCACATATGTGCTCATACATGTACACTGATAGACTCACATATACACAGTCACATACACAATGCATACACACTCGTGTGCTCAGGCATGCATGCTCATGTAGACTCACACATATACACAGGCACATACACACATGCATGCACACACATGTGTGCTCATTCATGCACACTCATATAGACTCACCTATACACAGGCACATGCATGCACACACACATGTGCTCATACAGCACACTCATGTAGACTCACACATGTACACAGTCAAATACACACATGCATGCACACGCATGTGCTGATACATACAAGTCATGTAGACTCACATATACAGAGGCACATACATTCATACAAGCACATGTGTGCTCATAAACACACACTCATATAGACTCACATGTACACAGTCAAATACACACATGCACACATGCACATGTGTGCTCATACATGTGTGTTCACATAGACTCACACATACACACATGCACACTTGCAAATATGTGCTAATATACACAGTCATGTAGACTCACATATACAGAGGCACACACCTGCATGCATGCACATGTGTGTTCATACACAGTCACGTATTCTCACACATACAAAGGCACATACACACATGCACACACATGTGCTCATACATGCACTCTCACATAGACTCACACATACACAGGCACACTCAGACACACCCACACTTATTTGCACTCACATCCTACACGACATCTGGTTTTCTTCTGTTCTTACCCCTGCCTCTGTGTCCTGCCTGCCCTGGGAGGACTCGAAACCCTGACTCGAGCCTAGGGCCTCTGCACCAGAACCCTGCAGGATGGGGCTCACATCTCCTTCCTGCTGGCCCCCAGCTAAGAACGGGGCTCATCTTGTCCTCCTTTGCTGGGTTCCCCTGCTTAAGTCAGAAAGCTCAGCATTCAGGACCCTGCCTGGTACCCCAGGCCACACACAAGCCCTCCCCATAATGAGGTCCAGATGGCTCGCAGTCTCCTGCACCCAAGCGCGCCCTGAGCCCAAACTTACACTCTGCACGAGGGTCCCGCACTCGCCCCAGCCAGCCACCAGGAGCACATGGGTTCTGTTGCTGTCGCTCACGTTGCAGGAGGGCTGTCCCAGGTACAGGGAGGACTCGGGGATGGCCTCCTGCTGCAGGAAGCGCCTCTGGATGGCAATGGCCACCTTCTCGATCTCACAGAGCACCCTGACTGCACTGGTCAGGTTTAGCCGTGGAGGTGGGCTCTGGGGGGTGGGCCTGGCACCTGGCACCAGGGCTGCCCTGGTCCCTGCTGACGTGGGGAGCTGCCCTGTGCTGGGGGCCTGGGTCAGGTTGCCAGAAGAGCCTGCAGGCACAAGGAGACAAAGGCAAAGGGTGGGTGTCTGGTGGGGTGGGGGCAAGCCGCCCTGCACCCTGCAGCAGCCACAGCGGGGAGTTGCTTGCTGAGCCACAGTGGCACACAGCGTGCTGTGCCAACCAACTGCTGAGCTTGCTGCAGGGCCCTTGGGGCTGGAGACCGCATCACTAAGGGTGTTGTAAGGTCTCCTTCAGGATGCTGGGACCCTCACTCCTGCTCTGGCTTCCCTCTCGCCCCCGAGCATACTCCTCTAACACCCAGAGAACCAGGAGCTCCGTAATGGCCTCCAGTGAATGTGCCCACTCTCAGGGCCTGTGCATGCAGACGTAGACCCCAGGACCCGGCTCTGCTCAGCAGCCTTGCACCCTCCTTGCTGGCCCGAGAGTGGCCCTCCTTCATCTCAGGTGCACTCTGCAGCTTCGCCTCCCTCCCCACGCCGAGAGTCTGTACAAACTGCTCTCCTGCCTCCCGGTATCTCCAGCAGCCTTGCCCACCCAGTGGGCAGCTGTCCCCTGTCTGCCACCTTGTCCTGCAGCCTCCCAGACTACAGGCTTGGAACTTGTGTACCTTCAACAGCCCTATTCTTGCTCAGTGGCGTCCACCATTCCCTGCCACCCTGCCCTTTCTGCCAGGTGCCACCTTAGCTTCCCTTAAGACCAGCCCTAAGACACCTCTTGCAGTGAGCATGCCCTGATCACACACTGGTGTGAAACAGGTGGCCTCCTCTGTGCCTCCTGCTTCTAACCTCAGCAGAGTATGCTGCACAGGTCCTGTAAATGCCCGACTCCCTTCACAGGATGCACACGAAGCAGGAAGGGACATGCACATGTACACCGCATGCACACACAGCACAAACACACACATACACACCACACACACACACACACATAGGAAACCCGCCGGGAGCACAAAGCCATGCTGACCACACTCGGACAAAAAACCCTTTGTGAATGAGTGTCCTTAGAACAGACTACGGGACACTATTCTGGAAAGGGGATTATGAGATTATCACCTTCGCAGGGTCTTCCAGAATATTCCACATGGAAGTCCAGGGCTCCTCCCTCGCAGATGCAGGTGAAGGACCCCAGGGTGTTCCGGCAGGACGTCCCTGGCACACAGTCATCCTCCTGCCTCTCACACTCATCGTAATCTGCAAGGCATTTAGAGAACAGAACAGGAAATATCCCCAGGGCCTGCGGGTGGCCATGGGAGAGGCATCACCGGCTGACTGCTCACGCACAGCCCCACATAGGGAGCAGGTCTCCAAGACCAACTGAAGAGCCCCCACCAGAGCAAGCCACATGCTCAAGGCCAGCTCCAGAGAGCACTGGACTGCTGGGAGCTGCTGAGGGGCATCTGTGGGGCGGTTGTGTAAGGAGGAGTCCACCTAGAGTGGGGAGGGGGCGCTGGCCCTGGAGAGGCAGGAGGTGAGCAGGCCCAGCAGCCCAGGCCCCCAGCCACTCCTCTGCCTCCAGCCCTTCCTCATTACACATGGTTGTTAGCTGCTTGACTGACAGAGGCACAGCGCAGGCACAAACGCCCTAGGCAGGTGGACAAGTCTCCATCTGGACTCCTACAATAGCCTCCAGCCTGCAGCGCATGGTAAAGGCTTGCCTGGCCTGGGTGAGGCCTCGGTTGGAGTCTGGCTGTCACTAAGCACTTTCTGCTTCTTTCCTTCCCCTTCCTTTCCAGCCCCTTCCATCTCAACAAGCCTCGTTTTTCATGACTGACAGCAGCACATGCCAGGGACATAATTCGGTACATTTCCCATCCCAGGACTGTGGGTTATTTCCAGTCCTTCTGTTTTTAAAGTCACCCTGAAGATGAATATGTTTGTATAAAGTGTGGTCCACATGGAGGTCCGTTTTCTCAGGACTGTCCTAGTAGTGACACTCCAAGGCCAATGGAGGGGCATCTGGGCAGCGCTCGGTGTCTGCTGCTGGTGGACCTCCTGAACGGGAGCAAATTCTGTCCCCTCGGGCCCCTGCCTCAGGGCCCTCCCTAGCATTCATACACCACGCTGTCACGTGTTCCTTGCAGTTTGAAGGCCAAAAAGAGCCTGCCATTTTCATGGGAGTGTCTTTGGTGGCCACGTCTTTGTTAGCAGTGTTTCTTCTTTTATTTATTGACTCTTTGGGTTCCTTGAGCACTTGTCTATGGGATCTTGTTATTTATCGTCTATTTGCATGAGTCTCTATATTTAGGATATCAGTTCCTCATCAAATTATTGAAAAGATCTTTAACTTGTTGCTCACTTTATGATAGATTACTCTGCTTGCTGTAAAAGACTCATGTTTTGGCATCTGGGATGTAGCTCAGTGGTACAGCATGGACCAGCATGAGCAAGGCCCTGGGTTCAATCCCCAGCACCACAGGTGGAAAAAATATGATTATGCTTTTATGTAGTCAAGGATTTCAGCCTTTTCTCTGGAAATCTGATTTTCCTTGGTAAATTCTTCTCATTCCCAAAACCAGAATATATTCATCCTCAAGCCACATAACTATTAGCTACTTCTCATTTGTTTTTAAGCAGATGGAGAAAGACTTTCCTACCTCCTGTCCCCACTGGGATCTCCCTGGAGATGGCCTGGGAGGAATCTGGCTGCTCAGAGGGTCGCGTCTTCTTCAGCCCACAGAAACAGGCAGCAGGGGCAGGTGGAGCAACCGCAAAGCTAGCAAACCCCTGGAGACCTCTGGCAGTTCCCCTGAAAATGTCCCCAACCCTGAAACCTTACATTCTCACAGCGGCAATAGAGTTGGGGAGGATCCCTCTGGCCCACATGCTCAGCTAATTCTGCGGAAAGCCCTCAAGAGGAGGCTCATGGGCTCATTCCCCCAAAACCAAAGGCAGAAGTCGGGCTCTTGTGGGAGGTCACCCTCGGGCCTGGCCTCCACGTACCCCATATGGTGGTGTCGCCTCTGACCACTTCCAGGAGAGTCGCATTCTGTAGGGCAGAGAGGAATGCAGCAGACACCTCCCTGACATCCATGTCTACAATGATCAGCACTTTGAACTCCACCACGATGCTGCCATTGGTGATGCTGGTGACGTCCACTCGGATCCCGCGGGAGTCCATGTGCTGACGCAGCATGGCTGGCAAGGAGTCCCACACCTTGGATATAAACACGGAGTAAGATGACAAGGCAGCTCCTCCAGGGATCCCGCCCAGCTGTGTGGCTGGCTTACAGCAGAACTGTCAAAGCCCCTCTCCTGTCTGCTATGTCCCCAAGCCAGCACAAACACCTGGGAGTGTCTGTGATACTGACCCTGCTCCCCCACACCCAGCAGACAGGTCCAGCACAGGGCAGGTGCACACGCAGGCCCTGCCCTCACTGGCCTATAATGCCGGAGTTCACAGTGCTGCTGAGAGGGTGTGACTCAGCTCAGAGGTACAGGGCAGGGGCCTGAGCGTGCGGTCCCGGGGAGTGACCAGCTCCAGCCTTCCTTTCTTCCTGAGCACTCCCCTGCTCCTGACACTGAGGGACTTCTCCCCCTTCCTTCCTCCTCCCGCTGATGCCCAGCAGCCCCATGTGTCCACCTCTGAAGGCAGAATTGCACGCCACACCCAATGTTGTCCATTCCAGCCCATCGTGGCCAGAAGGCCAGAAGGACACGTGATCTCACAATGAGCTTATAGTTCACAGAGTGCAAATCTCTGGTCAAGCACAGCCCAGGGGATTCCTCACAGAGAGAACCCCGAGGTGCAGGAGTCAAGACTTGCCCGTGGATCCTTTTCCCTACCTCCAAGCCAGCCGAGCTGAGCAGATCCATTGTCACCTAGTGGAGGCTGACCCGCATTCAGAAAGACCCCCATCTGCCCAAGGTTGACTCAGTCAAGCAGGCTGCTGTCGCTATCTCTGAACCATTGGCTTCTCCCCACCCCGGCTTCCATGGAGAGATCTGCCATGTCAAAGGGATCCCCAGGCCCTGCCCGGAGAGATCATGGGTCTGGGGCCTTATTAACTCTCCGTCTCCCAAAATTTGCCTTAAAGTTTTACGTATGTATTGTCACACAATTATTTGCTAGCCGAAGATGCCAGATAAGCAAAAACCAATAATTTGCCCAAGAACGGGCAAAGGAGGAAGTAGTTTAAAGGGGAAAGATTAATCAAGAAGGCTGGAGTCTAAACCCAGGCTTGGGTGAAAGGTTGTCAGACTCAAGTATTAGACCCAGCAAAGGCATAGTGACACATAATTTAGGGGAAACATAGATTTGTGGGGGGAAGGAGAAAGGAGGAAGAGAAAGGGAGGGAGGAAAGGGAGGGATCTAGGGAGACAATCAACAATGCAGCACACTCTCTACCCCCATGGGAATCCAAATAATACTTATGCAATCATTTAATTATGGAAAATTCACAATCTAAGCATTTTTTTTCACTTGTAGGAGCGAAATATAGAAGAATCAAGAGATGGGTGTGGGCGATGTGGGGGTAAATCTGGTTTAAGAACATTTGCATATCATATTGTTACTTTATGTGCATTTTTGATTGTACAATAACTCGACTCCTTAATAAAATATTTTTTAAAAAAGAATATCTGGAGTGGTGGCTCAGCAGTGATGGTGCTTGCCTGGTATGCTCAAGGATGTGGGTTTGAACCCCAGCACAACATATACAATGAAGAGTCAGAGCAACACAAGCCACATGAAAAACTAAATACAATTGATTCTTTCTCTCTCTCACTGTCCCTCTCTCTTTAAAAAAATAAAATAAAAGTAAAAAAAAAAAAAGAGGGGCCGGAGTGGTGGCTCAGTGGTTACGGTGCTTGCCTGGCATGCGTGAAGATGCAGGTTTGAACCCCAGCATCATGTACACAAAAAAAGTGTCACAGCAACAAAAGCCACATGAAAAACTAAATACAATTGATTCTTTCTCTCATGTCCCTCTCTTTCTTTAAAAAATAAAATAAAACAAAAAAAGGTTAATCAAGAAACTGGGCTAGGATGCGGCTGCCTGTTCAGCCCCCAGACGGCGTGTAAGGGTCAGCTAGTGCACCTAGGGGAGGCTCCACATGGAGCCACCACAGGAGCTGGGGGTTGCAGAGGAGACGCGGCAGGACCCCAGACCCCCACGAGCTCCACAGGGCCAGCTCCAGGGCAGCAGAGTTCATCTAGCGGTGGGCTGCTGGTGGGGAGGGAACCCAATGGCCAGCCCTCACAGGCTTGGCTAGCTCGCCATCACGTCTCTCACCCACCACTGGGTGGCACTGCCAAGCCCTCTGTTCTGGTGAAGCTTCCTGGTGAGATTGCCACTCCAGAGACCAGATGGCTAGAGACACACATCTTAAAAGCAATCAGGCCCCCAACCAAAAATACCGGGATTGCCCCTTACTAAATGTTGCAATATACACCATCCCAACAAATGCTAAGGGGGCGGCAGGACAGAAGCACAAGAAAGAGTAGGAAAAAGAAGTTTTTGAAGGCGGGTGACCATAGCAGCATCAGTCCTAATAGACAAAGAGTGGGAAAAAAGTAACGTCCATCGACCAATGAGTGCATGAACAGAATGCGGTCCTCCCGTGCAATGGGACGTTAACCCAGCCATGATGAACCTTGCAAACATGACACTAAGTTACAAATGCCTCCATCCCATGAGCATCCAGACCTGGGAAACCCAAAGACGTGAGCAGTGTCCAGAGCCTGGGGGAGGGCACAAAGGGGGAGTGACTTATAATGGGTTCAGTAAGTGAAGTCAACCTCAAATTTTTTAAGTTTATTTTTAAGCAGGGGAGGGTCCATCTGCTCCTCGGGGTCCCACAACAGTCAGCAAATGGTTCGAAGCTAGGATGTGCAGGGGACAAGGTGTCTCCCTTCTCCCGAAGTGCTTGTGCTGGAGCAGATGCAGGACACCAGGCCGTGTCAAAACTTATAGTCCCACTGCCTTCAGAAACAAGGAGTCCTCCGTCCTGCAAGTCTGGCTGGATGAGGCCGGAGCACCTCCTTGGCCTCCTAGGAAGAAATAAGGGCCCACTGCCTGACTCACCATCCTGAAGAAGAGCGCTCGGAAGTGCTGGTGCTCACTGCTGCTAGAGTTGCCCAAGGCTTCTGAAAATCTCACATTGGCCACTCTGACTTTGCCACTGAGTGTCTGCACCGCTGCAGGGTGGAGAGCAGACATGTTGGAAGGCAGGGCTCCAGATAAACCTGGCATCTCACGCCGTGCTTCCATATTGGCCAGAACATCCAGCCAGGGCTGAGCTGCACTCCACGAAGAAGGAAAGGGCCCGACGTCCACAGACGCAGCCCACCACTCTAACCCTAGACACAGCCCACCAGGTCCCCAGTGCACGAGAGCATGGTGGACCTCCCAGGGGCTGCAGGATCACTCGGCCCCACCACTCTAACCCTAGACACAGCCCAGCACTCTAATGCTGTAGCTATCTCCCTCAGGGCTGTCCACCTAGCCCCTTACCTGTCCTCACTTTCAGGTGTGCTCTGGTGCCTTCTTTCCCACACACTGTGGCCACAATCTCCACCCGGTACAGAATGCCAGGCTCCAGCTGCGTCAGGGTCACTTTTGTGTCCTGGGTCTCCAGGCTCATGGCAGGGCTCCATGGAGAGACGAGGGTGAGCCGGAAGTTGGTGTGCGAGGTGAAGCCCGCCACCCATGCCAGGTGGAAGCTGGTGCTGGTCACATTGGAGACTGTAACCCTCTCGATGGGGACAGGAACTGGAAGTGGAATATTAAGGCCAAAAATGAGATCAGTCCAGGTGTCCTTAGGAAGAGAGGCCCTGCCAGTGCCGAACTTCAAGTCCCACCTTTATCCTGGTTCAGTCCTTCACTGAGTATTTGTGAAGCCCCTGCGTGCCAGGGCACCTGGGCAGTGAGGGAGAAAGACAGCCTTCTCCTCTTGGGGGCCTTAAAGCGGATCCCGGGAAAGCCAGCTGGGGAAGACCTGGGCCATCTCAGCACTGCCTGGCACACCTTGGGGAGTCCTTGTAGGGTCTCCTAGCCTGGCTCCCTGGAATAGTGCCCCTGCCCTTGAGATGACAGGAGGCAGGTCCCAGCTTTGTTCTGTTTTAGAGGAAGTTCAACCATAGCCTTCAGTGCCTAACTGCCCCAAATGAGGCCTCTGTCGCACATGCGGGATGGCTCAGCAAAGCTGTCCACCCTAATGTTGGATGGGCATCCCAAGGGTCAGCCTGGGAGGCACTGCTGGCTCGAGAGCCCGTGGCTCCTTGTGGGACAATCCTGGGCCACATGAGCTGTGTAGTGGAGTGGAGGAGAGGCCCGACAGAGCTCCCACGCAACAATTAGCTCAGTTTAGGTGGAGTCCAGGGTGGATGAGCTCTGCAGACTCACGGTGGAGAAGCCAGAGCGGGCTCTGCAGGGCTGTCACTGCCCAGGCCCGTTTGTTGCAGAGAACAACCGTCATCTCCCGGGGTCTGCCTGGGGCTTGGTGATGACTAAATCTCTACGCACCTCGAGGATCTGCTGGGGATTGTAACACAGCTGGTGGGGGTGCAGATAGCTGGGGTGCAGACAGGTAGGGTGCAGACAGTGGGGGCTCAGCATGGCTGGGGTGAGGAAGAGCTGGGGTGCAGACAGCTGGGGGCTCAGCAGGACTGGGGGCACAGGATGGTGTGGAGTGCAGGAAGGCTGGGTGCAGAGCTGTGGGGTGCTGGAGCACTATCGAGGACTGTAGCAGGCTGGGACACAACTGCCGGGGGTTGTGGTGCTGTTGGCACCAACACCGGGGGGTTGCTCCAGTAATTGAAGGACACAAACTCCCCAAAGGCCCTGTTCCTGCCTGCCTTCTGCCCCGGCTGCTATACAGGGGGACCTCGGGAAGAGGTCACACTGCTCTGGGCCTCAGTCCCAGGCACAAGATGAGAGAAACCGGCCTGCATTTTTAGCAGGCTGTGACACCAGGCTCTGCTCTCGTCCCCAGGAAACTCACCACAGGCAGGGGGCTCCAGGGACGTGGGGAAGAGAGCTGATGGCAGGTCTGAAAAGGGAGAGAGTCCAGGGTCCTCACTCTGCAGTTCTGAGGAGTCCAGAGGTGTCCCCCGTGTGGGAAGCCTGGTGTGCCACACAATGTGGCCTGTGGGGCCCTCGGCAGGGGCAGGCCAGAAAAGTGGCTCCACTGTGGGGCTTCCCGGGAACTGTGCGGGGGTGTCCAGTGGGCTGCCTGTGTTTCCCTGAGGGGAGCCGTGGGTTGGCTCAGGCCTCCTGAGGGAAGAGGTGCTGGCTGCCACGCTGGTGCTCCCCTGGCCCATCCCCAGGCCCAGGGCCACTCTGGGCGCTTCCTGCTGCTTGCCTGGTGCTGCGCTGCTCCTGTTGATCCCCACCGTGCCACTGCCCCCTCTCCTGGGTGGGGGTCCTGGGGTCTTGGCCTGGCCTGCTGCCAGTGTGTCCCACGGGTGCCTGGGGCTGAGTGACAGGGTAGAGGTCTCTGGGCCGAGCGAGGTTGTCCTTGTGCTGAGAGTTGTGGCTGTCACCCCAGTTGCTACAGGCAGATCACTTCCCGTGGAGCCCACCACGTCCCCTGAAGGACACAACCACCATTAAACACAAGCAACATCTGCAGGAAGCCCACCCAGTTCCTCCCATGACAAGAGTCCTCCCTGGAGGACAGTACAGCTGCCCCTGGGCCGCCCTACATTCCCAGGACCCCGAGGGGGACAGGGGCTCTCCTTTTGGGCATTTAATGGGCCGTGTCTGCAAGCTCCCAGAGTCCTCAGAAGGCAAGGCGGGCCTCTCTGCCTGCAGAGAGGAAGCTGAGACCCCCAGAGCAGGAAGCCACCCGGGCTGCAGACCAGGCCCCAAAGCAGGGCTAGGTGCCTACATGCCTCGGAGGACAAGTCCCCTGCTTGTACTCAGTGGGACAATGTAGTGCTAATTGTTCTCAGCTGCTTGGGGACATTAGATGAATAAGAAAATTAGGAGATGAGCTGTGGGAACTTCAGGAAGCAGGATGAACGTTTAAGGAGTGCCCTCCCGGGAATCTCCCCCCCCCCCCCCCCGGCCCTGCTCCTGCCTGCTACACTGGCCTCAGCACAGATGCCAGCAATGCCCAGGCACCTCCACTGCCCACACCCTCATCCAGGGCAGACCAATCTGAACATCTAAGTTGGCAGGCAGTGTCCTCCTATGCCCCTACTCCACACCCTGGAGGCCCACACACCAATCAGAACCAAAGACAGGTGTGGAGGAGCAGGCTCAGAGGCCCCCAGCAGGGCCTTTCTCCAGCTCATGGGCTCCCATCCCTCTCTGCTCTGAGGCATTCCAGGAAAGAATCTGCCTTCCCAGGGGTTCACAGTGACTTCAGTGGACCTGTACTCCTCCAGAAAGTACATCTTCAGATTACATTTTGCAGCTGTTTTGGGATAAAAATGATCAGAATCCAAGCTGGATTCATTGTTGTGCATATTTACCGCCATATCAATTTCTTTCCTCTGGTTTTAAAGAAATTTAAAAGCCTTCCTTGCATTAGTGTGGCCCTCCCCACCCTAGGTCCCAGAGCTGGGCGGGAACACGCACCCTCACAGGCCCGGCCAGCCCGGGAGGGGTTGGCATCTCTGGTCGTGCGGCACTGGCAGGTGTAGGAGCCCTCGAGGTTGATGCAGCGGGCATCTGGAGAACAGTCATGCTCCAAGTTGTTGGCACACTCGTCCCAGTCTGCCGGGGAGAGAGGACACAGAGAAATGGCCAGAGAACGGTCAGAAAGCAGAGGGCGCTGGCCAGAGCCTAACTGACTGTTCTCCTTGGAGGAGTCTGCCAAACACTGAGATGCCCAGCACCTGGGGATGAGACCCACACTGAGACGCTCCTGGAAGCCTGCCCTCCACTTGGCGAGCTGATGCCAGCCTCCACCCAGCTGGCCTACTGGGGCAAGTGTCAGGGAACGGTGGCTCTCGCAGGTGGTGTTCCTCTGAGGGCGTGAATGTGGACCTCTTGGGCATTCCTTGTTCTCACCCAAGTGGCGAGAGGCTTCCTGTGATGTCCCAACGTACCCTAATGTTCCATGTTTCATCCGAGGTACGGAAAACGACTGGGCAGGAGGGCTCCTGCCAAGCGTCACATAGACTCCCTGAGCCATCTCAGAGCGTCACGGACTCAGCAGGCACGGGAACGGCCCGTGAGCACCTCCTGCCCATGTGAGTTCCCCACTGTGGGGTCACCACATGTGGAAGCCCAGTCCTACTGGCCTGGGCAAGGAGGAATGTCAGGGGGTCCCTGGAACCCCAGCCCTATGGTCTTTGCCCATCCCATCCCATCAGCCAGGACTGGCGCTCGGCCAAACTTGGAAACTGAAAACGCTTTGGGATCATTAATCCCTTCTCTTTCTCCCACTTCCTTCTGTCCACCCCTTCTGGTCTCCCTGGTGGCTGCCACCCCATCTTCAACCTGCTCTAGATGGGTGGGCCTGTGTATTTAGTAAGACCGAATAAGCACGAGGAGACCGGAAGGAGCAAATCCCTCAAGGTGTATTTTGGCTGGGAAGAGCTGGGGTCAAAGGCAGTTTCCCCCACCCTAGAAGTCCATCCTTCAGCCCAGAACTGTCTCCGCAGGTTGCTGTCCTCAGGGAAGCTGCTGGGCTGAGATGTGCTGGAGGTGTGCCTGCTCCAAAAGGAGCCGCTTCTGCTAGAGGAGCAGCAGGCAAGGAAGCTGTGGCTCCCACGTGGGAGGCGGGCTGAGGCCGGGGAGGCCAGGCTGTCCCTGCATCTGTGCTTGCGTGCAGGGCTACAGGTGGAGGCTCGCAGGAGCGCCACCACCCAGCGCGACCTGCCAGAGAGCTCCGACTTGGCTGGACTGAAGCCAAGAGAAGGGACTGCTCAGTTCCGGGCCACGTCTCAGTTCTGCTTCAAGCCACCTTCACAGATGCAGCGTCTCCAGAGGTCAGCAAGCTGGTCACCTGCAGCAGCAGCTATGTGCCACTTACATGGGGCCCCCAGGGTGACTTGCCATCACGGCACTGCCGCAGCCTGGTCACAGGGCTTCCTGAAGTGGTGCTCAGCTCCCAGCCTGCAGGCTTCTGTCCTGAGCCGCTGAGGCTGGGGCTGGGGTCAGAGCCCAGGCCAGACAGGAGCAGGCCATGGAGGGGAGTGGAGACTCCAGTCCAGACAGTCCCTTAGACCACCAAGCTCCGGCTCCTATTTTTAGTGCATAGTGACTCACCTCTCCCCCTGCTGGTGGCTCCCAAGCATGCTCAGAGCCAGGCGGGGGAGGTTTACTCAGCCTCACACTGAAGTCAAGGCCAGCTGGCTCCACAACACAGAGGAAGAGGCAGGTGTGCTGCAGGGAGAGATTCAGGTGGCCTCTGAGCCCGTGGGCCTTGCAGACGCAGATGGGGCAGGAGTCCAACCAGGGGCTGCAATCGTTCCTAAACCGCATACTCCAAGACGGACCCTCCAGGGGCAGAGATGAGGTCACGGCAACTGGACTCTCCAACTCAGGCTCCTGTCGAACGCCAGTGTCAGGGTTGGGACACCTGGACCCAAAGGCAGCCAGTGCTCCAAAATGACCCAGGAACCTTCCAGCCACACTGCCAGGATTGCTTCTTGGTGAACCTGGGCAGAGACCTCTCCTTCCCAGGAGCTGGATGTTTCTGCAGAATGAGCTCTGTGTGCCCCTCTGGCCAGGCTTTGCCCAGAGGTGGGAGGGAAGGGGGCACTGTGTGTGCCTCTCCTACCAGGCCTTGCCCAGAGGCAGGGACTCTCAGGGATGGGGGCCATGGCCCACTGCAGGCTCTGCCTCCTGGCTGGAGGGCTATGCCCCATAGCTATTCTGTTGCTCCAGAGTCCAGAGGAACCACTGCTGCCTGAGTCAGAAGACTGTCCTGGGCAGGGCCACCTCCCCTGCCAAGAGAGCTGAGGCCTTGTCATCACTAGACCAAAGAGCCAGCTCCCCGCACAGGGTGGGCGTCCTGCGGCAGGCCCTTGGCTGGAAACGCTGGCTGGGCGCGCTGTTGAGGGTACTTAGCAATGTCTGAGGGCAGCTGGAACTTGTGAGGAATAGGGTGGTAGGAATGCTTTCAAATGACTTAAGGGGTGTCAGAAACCAAGCACATCCTTCATACGTGTTCCGGTGGCTTCCGTAACAAAGAATCTCAGCCCGTGTGGTTTGAAACAACAGAAATTCATGCTCAGTTCTGGAGGCCAGAGGTCCAATTGGCAGGGCCTTGCTCCGTATGTGGGGGGTGGGAGGGGGATCTTCTGCCGTCTCTCAAAGCTTCTAGCTCCAGGAGACTCTGGGCCCCCGGCTGCATCACTCCAATCTCGGTCTCTACATGGCCTCCTCCCCACCAGGTGCATTTCTGCTTTTCTGTCTCTTATAAGGACACTTGTCCTTGAATTCAGGGCCCACCCTAAATTTAAGCACAGGTTGACCTTACCTTGAGCTCCTTGTCTTAATGCTGTCTGCAAACACTTATTCTAAACACAGTCACATTCTGAAGTTCCAAGGAGACCTAACTTCCGGGAGCTTCACACAACACCAACATCCACTGGACTGAGATCTGGAACAGCCTGGCCCTGGTCTGCAAGTCAGGGAAGGCGGGGTGGGATCACCTGAAGATGTGGTGTCAGCTGCCACAGCGTCCCCCAGCTCCTGCTGGCCATCAGCTCCACAGCCCAGCCAGGCAGATTCTACCAGGTGTGAGGGCCGCTGTAGCACAGCCATCTCTGAGGGCACCAACTGAACAGAGCGACCCCCAGGCTAAGATAGGGCTTTGAGGAGTGACCTCAAGTACAGATGCCATGGTCCTCTGCACAGAACTGAGCTCAAGGGAGTCATGTTGCTCCCTCCCAGGGCCAGTGCCACTGGGAGGCTGCTAGGGGTCCCCATTCCATGGAAGGAGCCCATCTGAGGCTTGAGGTGCAGAGGCTGTGTGCACAGTGGGACAGGAGCCAGGCCCTGCTGGGGAACAGCAAATCCAGCCTCAGAGCTGGCCCTCTGTCTCTGCCCTTGTCTCTCCCTCTGTGTCTCCGACTTTCTCTGTACATCTCTAGCTCTGTGTCCATCTCCGTTTCACTGTCCCTATGTCTATGTCTCTCTCTGTCCCTGTCTCCCCATCTCTGTCTCTCTTATCTACAACTGTCTTTGTCCCTACCTGCTTGTCTCTCTCTGAGTCTATGTCTGTCTCCATCTGTCTTTATAAAATGCTAAGTCTTTGTCTGTCTTCAAGGCAACATCAAGTAAAATGAATGACACGTGGGCTAATCAAATGGCCTGTGGTGAGCAGTCAGCAGTACTGCCAGGCCCTGACCACAGACAGGGGACACACCATTCCCTTTCCCCATGTGGACCCCCAGCCTCATTTTACTCAGTATTTTGAGCCTGCAATTAGGAAGAGGTACCATCCAGAGGTAATAAGCCCCACCCCAGAGTGCCTTCCCAGGTGCCTTCCCCTGTCTGGAGCAATGAGGAGTGGGACACAGAGGGGCACGCCCTGTCCCCTGGTTCTTGCGGAGGTACACAGATAGGGGTTTCCTTTCCTTTATGTTATTTACCTTTTGGTTAAAGGAAAGGTTGACCCAAAATAACATCGCCTAGAGCATGTCTAAGCTGGAGGGACACCATGACGGCTGTCCTGGTGGGCACACACGTACCTTGCACTAGGGTCCCCTGCTGATCAATCTGGAACACGGTACTCGCAGACAGAAGCTGGAGCAGGGGGGTGAGGGTGGAGACACCCACTGGAAACTCGGGGTCTTGCACTGTGAGTCTGAGCCTCACCACCACGCTCCCCACCTGGAGAGCAGCGATCTGCACCCTCAGCTTCCCTCTTCTGTACAGGTCGGAAACTGCAGGTGGGAAGGATTTCTCGACCTAGCCAAGAGGAGGTGATAGCACTCAGACAGGGCAGCAGGGACTCCTCCCAGCTTGTGGAACCCAGCCAGGATTTCCCTGAGACAGCAGGCCTGGCCTGGTCTTGCTGGAGATCCCAGAGTGGCTACTATGACCAAGTGCCCAGCCCTGTGCTTTAGATGAACAGTCTACTCTGGATGACCTGATGTTTGGGGGAAGGCGATTTGCATATGTTGGTAAGAGACAAAGGGACTGTTAGATTGATTGATGGACTGATTGACAGAGAAGGACCACCAAAGAATGGCTATTTGGAGCTGTCCCCCTCTTTACTGTGCTGTACCCCTAGAAAACACACGGAGCCAGGGCTCAGAGTTGCCTATGTCCTAGCAAGGAAGACACCAGCCTCACTGCTACCTTCTGCCACTCAGTTCCTGTAAGCCAAGGAAATTAACATTGAAAAACAGAGTTTTCCAAGAAGCCTCAAAAGCTAATTTCCCCCTTCAGGTGGATGCTAGGGAGCAACCGTCGGTGGGTCTCTTGCATTTGCACACATTCTGCAAGCAGAAGCACTAACTGCCCTCTTGTTCCAGACTGTCTTTCCAAGGATGTTTGCATCATGAACAGCCTTGGGAGACAGGGGTGGTGGCTCCCTCCAGAGCCACCACCCCTGTATATATATATACTGGATATATATATCCAGTATAGCAAACACAGCATCTCCTACTGGAGCAAGGCTCAGACATGTTTGCCTGCTGCCCATTACAAAAGATTAGAGTTCCCTAAATTTTGGTTCCTTGGCCATGACCTGTACCCCCTCTTATTTGCATTATCCACCTGCACAACCAATGGAGCAAAATGGGCCCAACCTAATGCTCAGGCTGCTTGCAATTCTGGGAGTAATAAGTCCTCCGTCTCAGACCCAGGAATCTGTTCATGACAGGGTGGCAGGCCAACCTGGTCAATTACGAGAAGGGTAAAAGCTTGGACCTTTCATAATTCTTTCATAATTCAGCTCAACATCTTTGGACAAATAGTGTTTAGCACTGGCTTGGTGCCCCAGGCTGTGTGCTGACGTCTCCCACTGGCTACAGGGAGGAAGAGAGGTGGAGGTGCTTGGTAGATGCTTCATTGGTGAAGCTACACCATGGTAGGGAGATGGAGTCCCAGGCGGACGCTGCAATAGTAAATCCAGCTGTGTGATCAAGTGGTGTTGACCATTTGACCAAAGCACAAATTATGAAGACAGAAGGCCAGATATCTGGATTAACCACCCATGGGGTAAGTCATTCCAAGCCTTGGGCTTGGCCGCCCTGAGGCCGCACTGACCTGTGACTTTGCAATGACAGGGGAGGAGCTGGGCATACTGCTGTGTTGTCCAAGGAAGTCTCTGGGGCCGGATATGGCTTTACCTCGAGCAGCAGCTGTCGGGAGAACTCCTGATGTTCCACACTGCTGTGGTTCAGCAGCTGCTCCGTCAGGTTGCGGTTCACGATCCTGATTGTGACTTCAAACACCTGGGCATCTGAGACAGAGAGTGATGCGGAGTAGCTGGAACCGTGTGGTCCGAAATCACCTACTTCCATCAGTCTCTCACGAAGCCTACTTTCTCATGAGGAAATTAAAAAAAAAAATACTGGACTGAGGCATGACCTTAGATTGAGGTAATCAGATGGGGCAAGTCGGTGTACTGTATTTACATCTGCCCTGGAGTTAAAGAATCCAGCGACATAAGCAACATGTACAGCCAAGACAGGGAGCTGAGGTGCCTGGTCAACATCAGGAGCTGTGCAAACCCCACCCAGTCCACACCAACAGGAACCGGATTCATCCAGCTCATGTGGGTACAAGACCCCTTCCACTATCCTTTCCCGGGGCCACTGTTTCCCTCTGCCCTATTCATAAGGCCCAACCAGGTCTTCTGCTGCCTCCCCACCAGCCCCCCCCCCAACATTAGGGTGACAAAACTGGCCCCAGTTGCTGGAACTTTCCAGCTTTCAGCATTGAGAATTGTGCCTCTGTCCTGCACAAACAGGGAGGGTTGGTCACCTGTGAGGAAGGGTGCCTTTGCTCTGGAAGCTGGAAAAAGACTCCAGATGGGACAGGGTGACACATGTTACCTTCATTATAAGAGTAAAACCAACATATGCCCAGTCCAAAGGTCAGGAGCTTCGGAAACAGGCCCTGCTGCTGCTCCGCGAGGCTCTAAGGGTTGACAGCCGCGCAGCTGACCCCACCCTGGCTCAGCTCGGCTAGCAAGCTTTGTGCTGAACAGAGGGTATCACAGTCCCTCTCCTGTGCACACCAGGCTTAGGGGTGCAGAAAGCTCACCGAGGTCGTAAGTAGACCCCTGACCCAAAGGGAAACATCCAAGATGCCCAGTGGACACCTGAGTTGCAGACGGCACTAGATCCTGTGCACACACACACCTGTCATAAAGTTTAGTCTACAAGTCAGGCAGGGGAAGAGATGGGACAGTCCTAGTGCAGTTGAACTATTATAACAGCATGTGTAATAAAGGTCATTTAGCACATCAGTTATTGCTAGAATTTTCCCTTTGCTTTTTTAATGCTACAGTTGACCTCAGGTGACTGAAACCCAGAAAATGAAACCCCAGATACTCTAGGCTGGGCCCCCGAGTCCCCCATCTTAGCTAGAAAGCAGCACGCTGTGGCCCTGGTCCTCAGGCCTTGACCTGGGTCCCCCCTGCCTGTGCCTGGCCAGCATCTGA
This sequence comes from Aplodontia rufa, assembly GCA_004027875.1. NCBI lineage: Eukaryota > Metazoa > Chordata > Mammalia > Rodentia > Aplodontiidae > Aplodontia > Aplodontia rufa. Next base: position 59,346 of record PVKS010009669.1, read on the forward strand.
GGATGCTCAGCCTCTGCCAGTGGCCTGGAAGTGAGGATCAGGTGACGCTCCTGCAGTAGCCCCTGCCCAAAGTGCAGGTGCATGTGGAGGCCAGATTGGGAAAGCACTGTAAGGTGAGGAGAACACCCTAGAAGGGTCCTACCAGCAAAGGGCCTTTTGTAGCACCAAGAAAGAAAGAAATCAGGGCTAGAGAGTGGAAGAGGCTGACTATTCAGGAATCTTCCAGGATCTTCTGAATTACCCACCCCTGGCACAGGACCATAGGTCCTTTCTCCCTCTCTCTCTCTCTCTCTGAGGGCCTGGGATGGTGTGGTGGAGCTGAAAATTCCTACCATCTGTCCCAACAGAGAGCTCTGGCACCCAGGGGGCAGCTATGGGTGATGCATCCCTGGTGGGCTGGGGGCGGGAGATGTGCACTGGGGGAACTGGAAGACTCCAAGGCTGGCAACCATCCTTCAGGCCTTTCCTCCACAGGAAAAGAGCAGCCTTCCCCTTGTCCCTGGAGAGCTGAGGCAGGGCTCTTTGAAACTGGAGGCCTCATGCTAAGCCAATGGCTGGGGTCACCTGCCTGGGCCATGGGAACCCTCTGGGTGCGGGTGCTGCTTGCTGTGACTTAGCCTGGGGTTTGCCCCCAATCAATCAGTGCCTTGGCCAAGTCATGGAGGCTTCTCCTTCCTCACAGTCACAGTGGATGTCATTGGATGCCTCTCTGTGCACTAGGCAGCGTTTGCAGCGATTTCAGTGCTCAGCACACTCTGCTGTGGCACCAAGCCTAACCCTAGCCTGGGGTCCCCACTGCTCTATGTCGAGAGCACACGCGGGGGACTCAAGGGCAGTGTCTTGGAGCCCCCTGCACCCTTCACCTTCACAACCCACGGCCACAGAGGCTGGCCTGGGGGAGAACTACCACCACCCACACCTAGTCAGACAACAGTCTGGCCAGTACGGCCACCCACAGGGGAAGGACAAGCAGGGCAGAGCCAGGTGGGTCACCTGCTAGGCTGGACAGCCACAGCAGCTGCCTCCCAATGCCAGCGTTCCAGCTGTGAGTGTGTCGCATGGAGTTGGGGGAACATTTCCTCCTGGCACAGGGGTGGGTACTGCGTCGGCACGCATGTGTGTCACACGGGAACCAGCACCTTGCTTTGTGAAGGCTCGAGTGTGCCACTCAGCTCTGACGGCGGGAAGATACTGGCCATGTGGGAGTGAGCGTGAGGTTGGCTGCCGTCCTCCGCTCCGCTGCACCTCTGCCCGTCTCTCTGAGGGCCTCGTGTGGGCACAAAGACGGGTCCCCACAGAGCCCGAGGGCATCACCTCAGACGTCTGAGCAGGCCCCAGGCAGGACATGCAGCCCATGCAGGGAATGTGAGGCACCTGCCAAGCCCTGGGAAGCACAGGGAGGGCAGAGGAAACTGCAGTTGACAGTGACCTCTTGTGGCCTGCTTACAGAAGGAGGATGGGATGCCCTGGGATAGCAAGCAAGCCCACAGGCAGCGTGGGGGGTTCTGGCCCATGCCTACCTGTCTTGACGGTCAGCCAGGCAGAGATGTTGGTCCCGCAGCCCTGGTAGCTGGTCCTCACCCGGTACAGCGCTCCAGCCTCCAGCCCAGCCACCTCCAGGCCCAGGCTGCTGGTCCAGGCGCGTCTCAGCACCAGCTCACCCTGGAGTACCTGGACGTGGAAAGTGTGGTTCTGGGCAGAATTCAAACTCCAGGACACCCGGAAACTGCTGCTGGTGACGTTGAGGGCCACGTGGTCACGGAGAGGAGGACACTCTAGGGAAGCATGGGGTGGGGGGTGTGCAAACTTCAGAGAGGGGCTCCACCTTCCATGCAGGCAAGAAGCCCCGCCTCCATTCAGCCTCACCTGCCTGTCAATCAAGCTGACCAACACCTGGACAATCTGGCATCCACCCAATCACAAACCCATTACTTCAGAAAAGAGGGAACAACCCTCTTCCCGAAACTTCCTATGAACAGCCTGTGCCCTTCCAGCAGTTTTGGAACATGGCATGTTTGAGACGAAGTAAGCAGAGAGCAAAACAGAGCAAAGTGGAAATCCCAGCCCCTCGGGCTCTGAGCAAGCCAGAGAGCCCCTAGCCCAAGCGCACTGCAGTGTAGACCACCAGCAGCTCTGGGTCCTGTGGATTTTTTGTGATCCAGAATTGGTTATTACCAGAGGCAAAGCACTACGGGGTCCCTGCAGAGTCACTGCAGACAGTGTCCACAGGGAGAGGCCTGGGCCATGTGGACTCGCAGCACACTGGATCATTTGTTCCAGGACCTCCGCTTCCAGCCAATCCATCCGCAGGACCCACGGCCGCATCAGGACGTGCCCTGCGCAGGCAGGAGGAGTCCTCCTTTCCTGCCTTCCCATTGAAACCCAAGCCAATCTCCTCTGCTTCTCAGCTAGAATTGAAGCTCTATTTTGGGTAGGAAAAATCTAGCTCTCCAGCAGCCATCCGGGAGTAGGCATTACATTAAAAGTAGGTGGCCTGCAGGCGAGGCGCTGATATTTTCAGGTCGGAATTTTAGTTCTAGAAAAAATAAGCAACGAGGAAACTTAAATAAAAATCTTTTGGAAAACCATATTAAAGAAAAAATAATAATTTCAAGCTCTGTGGTTCCCCAAAGCCCTTTATGTAAGGACTCACAGGATACACATTTTCTACTATTGTGAAAAATTCTCTCCCTCCAAAAACATGCGTATGCATCTTCTCAATAAGAACAACCAACCAGGGGCTGGAGCAATGGCCTGGCAGTTACGGCATTTGCCTAACATGCGCGAGTACACGGGTTCAAACCCCAGCACCATATACACACGAAGTGTCTAAACAACAAAAGCCATGTGAAAAACTAAATAAAATTGATTCTGTCTTTCTCACTCACTGTCCCTCTAGGAAAAAAAAAAAACAAACAAACCAGTACAATCCATTTCCCTTTGTGCCTTGGCTGATAGGAGGCCCAGAATCAAGGTGAGAGCCCAGTCATAGTCCTGTAACAGCTGGTGCTGCCTTTCATAACCCTGTGTGTCTATGTGCCTCCCCTGGGGGAGCCTCACAGACCCAGCTCCACGTGGTGGGTACAAATGACTGAAGGCCACCCTCCCTCCCATGCGGGTCGTTGAGGGCGTCAGAGACATCCTTCCATCTTACTGCTTCTTCACATCATTCATAGAACCGGGAGGTGGGCTTTTTGAAAGACCCAACTGTTCCTTTACTGGATCACCAGCGTTTCTTGAGTGTTGGTCTCAGAAGTGGACATGGACACCTTGGTGCACTCTCCATGACTCTTCCATGGCAGCAAGAGAAGCAGTTTCCCTGAGGGCAGCCTGCAGTGTGGGTCCTGACGCTGTGGTCTGGCCTCCCTTGCATGGTCCCTGGAACCTGCTCAGCCTCTAAGAACTGCAGGCCTGTGGGACTGAGCCTGAAGAGCTTGTCTCACAAACCTGAGGAGGGCAGAGACTTGCCTAGAACCCCCTGTAGGCCCCTGAGGAGGGCTGAGATTTCTCTAGAACCCCCTGCGGGCCTCTGAGGAGGGCTGAGATTTCTCTAGAACCCCCTGTAGGCCTCTGAGGAGGGCTGAGATTTCTCTAGAACCCCCAGCGGGCCCCTGAGGAGGGCTGAGATTTCTCTAGAACCCCCTGCGGGCCCCTGAGGAGGGCTGAGATTTTTCTAGAACCCTGATGCAGGCCCCTGAGGGTGGCTGAGATTTCTCTAGAACCCTGATGCAGGCCC
>PVKS010009670.1:0-13932 GCA_004027875.1 Aplodontia rufa
GCTTTTAATTTTCAATTAGGTATCTTAGAATGATGATCTACATTTCTACATAGTCGGCATCATGTTAAAAATAAAAGCACTGGGGCTGGAGGGTGGCTCAGCAGTTACAGCATTTGCCTGACAGGCATGAAGATGCAGGTTCTTAGCCCAGCACCACATATGCAACAAAGTGTTTGAACAATGAAAACCAGATGAAAAACTAAATAAAACTGATTTTCTGTTTCTCTCTCTCACTGCCTTTCTCTTAAAAAAAAAAAAAAAAAAGGAAGAAAGAAAGAAAGAAAATAAAAATAAAATCACCAATAAAATAATACCATCTCTTCCCCTCAACAGGAAACAGTTTTGCCAAGGAAAGCCATGTTCATAAATAATACCTGCTCTTAAACCGCCAACTCTTTATACACAATTATGACTTAAAATTCTCAATTCTAATTATGTATAAAAGGTTTTTGCCAACTTACTGGAAAAGGTTCTTTCCAACTGGCACCAACAATAGACGGCCTTACAATTGCCACATTTAACTTTGCTCCTTCTTGTTGTACAACATATTCTGCCAAAGCTTTCGTGTATATGTATGTATTAGGTCTGTCTCCTATTAATTTTGGTGTGATATCATTTACTAATCCATCATCCATCCATCTGGTGAAAAAGAAATTGCATAAAAAAATATTTCAAGGTTTTAATTTTGAATGAAAAAAATCAATTAAACTTTGTACATTCAAACATACCTGCTGCTTTGACTCAAGTGATTTGACAGTAAGTTTTACTCAAAAAAAAAAAAAAAAAAAAAGGGAAATTAGTCTTTATTTCATTAAATATCATCTACAGGTCCACAATCCTTTATTTGCAGCTTCTACATCTAAGAGGCATGAAAATCAAGAGTTCTTTCATAAATCGTACTGTAGACAGCAAAATTTGATCTGACCTCATTTATAGTCTTTTAAAAATATCACTTAGGGGGTGGAGCAGTGGCTCAGCAGTTCAAGCACTTGCCTGGCATGAGCAAGGACCAGGGTTCAAACCCCCAGCACCACATACAACTACTACGTGCTGGAGAAAAAAAGGCCTAATGAAAAAATAAATAAAACTGATTCTCTCATTCTCCCTCTCTTAAAAAAAAAAAACATATCATTGAATATATATCATTTTATATACATAAATATATATCATTTCATTTAAATATCCATAACACATGTGTTTGATTAGATATATATGCTAAGACTAAACTGGAGTTATTCCATATTACACAGCACATAAATTATATTTCTTTTCTAAAGTCCAAGTAAAATATAAACATTTCAGATTATATGAATTCTAGATCTGTATAAAACCACCTAAAAGAACAATGCAACACTGGTGATTCACATACATTTACAACACAAAAGGTCAGGTAATCTAAATATTCAATGTGAAGCACTGAAATTCTTATGTCCTCACAAGTAAGACTAAGGAATACTAGGTAAGAAATAAATGAAAATACAATGAAGCATGTTGTAAAAGTTCAATTTGCAACCTTCTATAAAGTCACAAAATTCCTTTAATTCTCAGTCTCCTTGAAGAAATGTTCTACTATAATCATCTGTAAAAGGAGGGTGATAGACTAGGTAATGCCTATGGTCTTTCCTAGTCTAAATTTCTGATTTTGAAATATACTTATTTTCAGACACTGCTTCCACACTTATGCTGTGCGTACAAGGAGACTCAGTATACTGTCACACGGTAATGATGCAATACAAAGTGATAAGCACAAAAATGGAGATCAAGACAAATTTCTTTTTATACAAGTTCTTTTTATATGTGGAAGAAAAAGAACATTAATTAGATTTAAGGGAAACTGCTATCCAATTAAGAAAAATTCCATAATACACATGAGTTTACAACTAACTGGAAGGGACAGCTGAGAGATGGCAAAAAAAAAAGAAAGAAAAATTAAGTCACAAGTTCTTTCTTAGTTCCTTGATGTCTGCACATACCAATACTAATAAGAGAAAAAGTGGTATGCTTTATTAACTTCTACATTCAATTTTACTTTTACAACTGGTTCAAGGCAGTAAATATGAAGTAGATATTTGGAACCAACTGAAAAACTAAGTTATAAAATAGAAGTCAATAAAGTTCCTAAAGGTCTTTGTAATCTCTCATACTTACTAATTTCTTTTAATAGATTATAACCTGTCTGTTCCTTACAATGATAGCAGGAAAACTTTTTTTAAAAATTGGACTTATGGGCTTATTTTAGGAGAAGGCAAGGCATGGTAATTGAGTCAAAGTCAACAGAAAAAAAAAGAAGAAAAAAAGAAAAAAAAAAGTCAACAGAAGGGGAAGAAAGAGGAATAAGGGGAGACAGAACAACAGAGAAAAACATCCCATAGAGATATTAAATGAAGATTAACATAAATGGAAAGATGGTAGATGCTAGAATTTTTCTATAATTGTAATACATGCAAGAAAAAGACTCACTTCCTTTTCTTGCTCTGAGCCTGTTTCACTTGATAAAAAAGCATAGGCTAAAGCAATGAATTGTGCACAGTATATGCATATGTAATACCCATTTATCAAATACTCACAAATATTATTCATGTCATAACTGCAGATAGGATCCTAATCCTCGGGAAGATAACCAGTGACACTAGGGGTATGAATTAAAGGACTAGGACTCCTCTGATTCTCTCATAATTAAAGACCTCTTTATAGCTATACTCCATTGTGGGGGAGGTAGAGATGGTAATCCTTTAATAAATTAGATCCTTTCTATTGAGCAGGCACATGGACTTTTTGGTTGTTAGGATTGATATCATGGGCAAATTGTTCTGAGGTCTTCCTCTAACCATTTACACCTGGTCAAAATGAAAGCCCCAGACTGACTTCACAGTAACACCCAGACATAAATATACACAATAAAAAGAACCTAAAAAGAATGCAATAATTTTTGAATAAAGGAAGAAATCGATGTATGAGTGTGTGTGGAGATGGGGAAGAGAGAGAAAACTAAATAAACTCAGATATAAAGCTTTGGGATAAAAGCAATGTATATAAACCTTAAACAAACATACTCTAAAGAATCAATCAGCTTCTTGGGATCTACAGGGGGTGGATAGACTACTTCATCAATATGCTTTCGATTGCAGTAGGCATATGCGGTTGACACATGCATGAACACTTCCAGGTTCTTCATTTGTTGTGCAAGCAGAATAAGCTGTCGTGTAGCAATCACATTTAACTGTACAGCATCTCTGAAAAAGAAAGAGACAATGAAAAATTGGAAACCTATGCTACTTATTTTTATTTATTTATTTTAAAGAGAGAGAGGAAAAGAGAGAATCAATTTTATTTCATTTTTTTTATCTCGCCTTTGTTTCTCCAACACTTAGCTATGTGATGTGTCGCAGGGATTTGAACCCGGGTTCTTGCGCATGCCAGGCAAGTGCTCAAGGCACTGAGCCATCGCTCCAGCACCTTATGTTACTTATTTTACCTGTTAAAAACAATCTTATTTTCATTACAGAGGCAGATAGAGACAGAAACAGATTTCTGATTCTTTACAACTTATCCTTTAACTCTTGATTGTGTATTTTGCTTCAGTATAAAGTACATTCACTGTATCAGCTATGCTTAAAAAGAATTTCCTGACTATAAGATAAGTAAATAAATAAGTAAATAATGTCCCTACCTGCAGGAACCGGAGAGCTCTCAATCAGCGGTTGACTGGGAATGAAGTAGACCCACTGGTCCTAAGTTCTCCAACACTTTATTCTTCCCTCTCACTAGAGGCTTTTACATCTCCTCTCACTAGAGGCTTTTTACAGCTTCTCACACTAGAGTCCCTGTTTCTACTGCTAAGGCTTTTCTTCTTCTTCTTCTTTAGAGTCCCTGTTTCTACGCCGGAGGCTTTTCTTCTTCTCCCTTTAGTAGCTACCCTGTTTCTGCCACCTGCATGGGAGGATCTCCTCTCACTAGAGTCATCTCTATCTTTTTCTCCCTACAGCCGGTATTTATTTGTTACAACAACCAATAGGGACACAGTTTAAACATATTCAACCAATTGTAACAAATGAGCGGCCAAATAGCTTAGTCATGCGGTCAGGCAATTTGCTAATTACTAGGGAAGATACAAGCCAGCTGGGCCTCTTACAGAGTTGTTTACCACTAATTCTTTTCTCTGGCATCCAGCCAGTCATGTTGGCCTTAGTCTCCAACAAAATAAAACAAATAGGATTTTGTAAATGAAAAGTACAAATTTTGAAAACTAATTACAAGAAATAAACTCAGATAGTTTCAGTCTTTAGCTTTTAGGTATACATTTTGAAGTCATTTTAGACTTAAATTCCAGTTTCTACAAGTATAATCTTTCACAATACGGATGTATCACAAGAAGAAATAAGGATAATTAAGTGTCTATAAAATGCTAATGTAGCATCATCAATAAGTAAAATAGCCAAAGAAAACTCAGAAACATTAAATTATATAAGAATATATTTCTTTCCATCTCTACAGTAATAATATAAGCACCTTTTTAAGACCATCATACAAAATCAAAGGGATATTATGATAAAACTGTTACAATGGGCATATGCAAGACTCCAAAATGACCTATACATTCCTTTCTTAGAACTTATGTGAAGCAAATAATTCCACAAAAGCCAAGTATATATGTAGAAAAGTGATCAACAAAGCATCATCTACTAAGAACAGTGGCCTGGAGAATCTAGTCACTTTGAATGGAATGGTTCAATAAAACCAAGTATTTTATCACAATGAAAGAAGTCATTAACATAATTATATAGTTCATAAAACACTGAAAATTTTCTATGAATATTACAACAATAAACATTATAATGTGAAGTAGTATTAAAACAAAGTTATGAAATCAGACTGAGTTCAAATCATGTTTGGCCTACCTATTAAGCTAAGATGCAACTGGAAAACTTAGGCGTAAATTCCGCACCAACAAATGGCCACAATCATGAAAATCAACCTATCAGACTTGTATAAAAATGAAATCAAGCATATAGCTTGTGAGCATTTGGTATTGTTAACATAGTCCCAAAACAGGCAATAAATAAATATTAACATAGTGAGATGATGGGTAGGTTTTATAACAATGTAATGGGGCTGAAGTGGGGTGGCTCAGCAAATCTAGTGCTTGCCTGGCATGAGTGATGACGCAGGTTGAAACCCCACCACCACATACACAACAAAGTTCGGAGCAATAAAAGCTACATGAAAAACTAAATAAAATGGATTCTCTCTTTCTCATTCTCTCACTGTCCCTCTCTCTTAAAAAAAAAAAAATTTAATGTATTTGTGAAAATCATGGAGAAGAGTTTTTAAATGTTCTCATCACAAAAAAATCTAAGTATGGAATGTAATGCTTATTAGCTGCAAAAAGCACACATTTCAAAATATGTCATACACAATAGACATCTACTATTTTCTCAATTAAAAAAATAATAATAAAGGGGGAAAAGATTGAAATACTCAATATCAGTGAACTGGAAGAGTACAACACTGTTTGTTGTTAACACTATCAACTGATCCAAGGGAAACCAGAACAAAGTACCAAGAATTGTAGAAATGAACTACTTATTAATCTAGTTAAACTGCTTTTCAAGGAAAAACATTCTAACCTTAATTTTTCAAACAAAAAGAAAATTCCCTCAATTTTTATGTAAGGTATTACACATAAACCGTCATATATCAACATTACAGAGTATCATGTCATCAAATCACCATATAACCATCAGAAATAGATTTTCAATATTAAATTTAAAAAGTAAAATTAGAAAATCTACATTATTATGCAAAATACACAAACAGAACAAAAGGAAAAATATTTTATTTTAGCGAGAGATGGGGAGAGAGGAGGTGGGAGAGGGAGAGAGCGAGAGAATCAAGTTTATTTAGTTTTTCATATGGCCTTTGTTTCTCAGACACATAGTTGTGCATATAGATTGAACCTAGGTCACTGTGCATGCCATGCATACACTCCAAACTGCTGAGCCACCACTCCAGCCCCAAAAGAAAAATTAAAAAATAAAAATAGCTTTTAGTACTTTCCAAAATGCTTATATTGCCACTATTTAGAAAGAAAAAATTCAACTACTATTTTAAAAGGTCAGGAGACATCACAGCTAGAATCTAGTCCACTTGAACGTAAAGCAGTGCTTTGATGTCTATTTTGTTTGCAGAACAATGGCGATGAGGAAGGTACTGTTTGGGGAGAGGTATAGAGAATATTTTGTTACCAGTTCCTGAGGACAGGACAAGTTCTGGGTCACTAGGAAAAAGGAATAACTCATGAGGGGAAAAAACAAAGATGCCTTTTTAAAAAAAAATTGATAGTATTTGAGTTCCTACCAAAAAACCTGATTAAAAAAAAATAATGAAATTGTGGTGGGGTCTTATAATCATAGGTGTATTTTTTTTTCTTATTTCAAGTGAGGGGGAAATAAGTCTGTTCTAATTGAAATCCAGCAAGAAAAACATTTCACAGAGAGGACACTATTCACAAGACTAAAAGAGAATGTGTTATTTTCTTATGCATTTGCAAAACAATGGGAGTAGGGAAAGTAATGTTTTGGGAAAGTACACAAGGAATATTCTGTTACAGGTTCCTGAGGATGGTGACAAATTTCTGGGTCACTAAAAATAAGGAACAACTTGAGAGGCACAGTGCTGTGCCTTCACTCCCTCCATCTCATTTGAAGAACACAAGTCTAAAGCCCTTCTGTGCTCTCATGTTAACTCTTTATAGCTCGCTGCCAGGATAGGTAACTTCACTCTATTTTATTACCTCAATCCAATTTCTATTCTCTTGAACTTCAGGCTGAGACCCTGACATGTCAGACCAGAAAGTATTCAGTACTAAGCAAAAATATTTTCCCATTATGTTTTGGTTATACGGAGCCATAAACACTTCCTGAGATAGGCTTTGGGAAAATGAGCAAATCTTTGTAATTATAGTCCTTCATTAACGTAGACATAAAAACAACTTTCAAGGAAGAAAGGAAAAAGAAAAAGATCAGCTTGAATTGCCAAGCAATTTTCTTATTAATCTGTTTTCTATAGACATCCTAGATTCTTCAAAATCTATTTGATAATACTTCTACAGACCTTAGACCAGAGCTCTCATACTTGGGAAAACACATACCTAAGAGTTTGTTAAAAATCAGATTCCTAGACCTCATACTTGGACACTGTTAGAGTCTGAAATGTAGCTTGAGAAACTACACTTTAAGTAAGTTGGCCAGGTCATTTTGACATGTCTTTCATCCATTCTTCATTCCTGGAGAAAATACTACCTATGTGAGATCTTACCACTATTAAAATGGCTACATTTTTTTAACTTTAATATAGATACATGTTTAGGGACTGATGAATCCATCTTAGGGTAAAGGACCTAGGCATCTGTAATTTTAAAGATGCTTCCAAAGCTCATTCTGAAAGCAGTGATTCTAAAGGTATAATACAAGATCCAACAGCAACTAACTCACATGTAAGGATCTTGCTAAAAATGAAGATCCTAGGATGCTATTCCCTAACTAACAGTCAGAACTGGGCAAGTGTATCCCAGAATCTGCATTTTTATCATATTTTACAGTAATCCTTAAGATTCAAATACATTCTAAAGTTCGAGAATCAATGCCCTTAGATCCAACAGTTTCTTTATCTTTTCTAATCATCATTATTTTGGATTCTTTCAGAAAATTAACTTCCATATTAATACCCCACTTATCACCTAGAATTACTCCGTTTTTGAAATCTTGTATGAATTTGTCCCAAACCACACATGTCCATCCATCTCTCCCCGTAGGAGTACTTTTTGTCTACTTTATGGTCTCTTGTTTCTTGATACTTGTCTACTCTCAACTTTATTGGATCTGTCCTACCGAGGAATACCAGACCCCATAACCATCTACTTCAGGAACTCTCTTCATTATCCTCAGTATCATTTCTCCCCTAACCTTTGTCAATATTACTTCACAATTCCTAATATTGCTATCAAAATTTTTTCCATTTCAAGATTGAGCAATCATATCTGAAAAGAAATAAGCTCCACCTTCTCTCAATTTTCATGTTACTTAATGTATACCTCTTTACTACCTCCTTATTTTCTATACTGTTACAGTTATTTAAGCATATTCTCTCTCTTCTATTGACTATACGGAACTTTGTGAATAGGATCTGCATGGAACTGATGTCTTTCTCCCCAAAATATTGAGCATAACATGCTACAGTAAAACCTGGATTCCCCATCCCATTGGTAGTAAAAGCTTTGTGCTATTCTTTATTTGTGGGTTATCTTAATGAATGGTTAAAGAGAGTAATTATTTTGTAAGTACCTATTATAGTCCTACCTCCACATCTAATATTGTCCTATCACCATTTAGATGTGTAACATCCATTAAAACTGCTTCATAGAAACAGTAAATTCAACGTAATGTCTAGGGCTTGGTCACTGAATATTCATGCCTTGACAAGAAACAGAGAAACAATACATCATTTAATTATGGAAAAAAGAACAAAAGCTTCTCAGAAATATTATCTCAATTTTACAGACAAGGAAACTGAGCCTCAAGAAAGTTAATACATGCCCAAACTTATCAGATAATAAACAACAATGTGAAGACCAGAACTAAGGTATTTAATTCCAAAGCTCCTGCCCTTTCCATTATAATGCTGCCTCAGCTTCCCCAAGTATAAAAAGTACTTCCCTATGATATTACAAATGGGCAAAATTAAATGAAATAAAATAATGAAGAAAATACCTCAAAACTATAAAGTGCTACAGTAAAAAATGTAAGGAATTATTATACTGCCTTCAAATGGAATACACACAAAACATGCTATAAAGCTTTGGCATTGAACACTCATATTCTGTAATGCTTATTAATGTTTACACTTCTACATTTTCTTAAAGATAATATGGGAATAATGTTAAAAGATTTTGTAATAAGAATACATTTTAAAGAAAAGGTCTTCAAATAGTTTTGAAACCTAAAAAGAAGGCTACACCATTTGAACTGGCGAAAGATTATACAACTAGTTTAAGATTATTGAAACTGGGACAGGCATGGTGGTACATCGCTGTAATCTCAGCGACGTAGGAAGTGGAGACAGGAGGGTAACAAGTTCAAAGCCAGCCTAAACAACTTAGCAAAGCCCACAGCAACTTCGTGAGACCTCATCTCAAAAAATAAAAAGGGCTGGGGATGTGGTTCAGTGGTAAAGTGCCGCTTGGTTCAATCCCCAGTACAAGGCCCTCCCCCAAAATTATAAAAACCATTTTGGGACATACCAAAAGTACTCTGAATTAAGAACCATTATTTGAAATGGATATTCTTTTTAGATTTTCTGAAACAGTAAGACATTCAGAATGTTTTTCTTTTATTGAAACAGGCATCCTGAAGTCTGATGTACCTTGCTCTTAACAATGTTACCAAAGAAGTGTTTTTAAAATAAAAATATGATTTGACTTAAATTTGTAAGCCACTTTATCTTATTCTACAAAACTCAAGTCTAATTTAATTTTCAGATATAAGCTTCTGAGAGAATTATAGGAAGAGACGAACACTATCAGTTTTTAAGGCTAATACTCTTACTCAAGGTAAATTTTTCTTCGGCTCATACTGTTGGTTGAACTACAGACTGGTACAGCTACTCTGGAAAGCAGTGTAGAGACTCCTCAAAAAATTAAGGAAGTTGGAGCACTTGTCTGGCATGCATGAGGACCTATGTTCAAACTCCAGCACCACAAACACAACTAAGTGTCAGAGAAACAAATGCCAGATGAAAATAAAATTGATTCTCTCTCTCATCCCCTCTTAAAAAAAAAAAAAGGAAGGAAGGAAAGGAGAAGCAAAGCAGCAAAGGAAAGAAAAAAAATTAGGGATCGAACCACTGTATGACCCAGCTATCCCACTAGGTATTCTCCCAGAATAGCAAGAATCAGCATATTACAAAGACATAGCTACATCAATTTACAGCAGCTCAATTTACAATAGCTAAATTATGGAATCAATATAGATGTCCCTCATTGGATGAATGGATCCAAAAACTGTGATGTCTACACATACACACACATACACACACACAATGCAGTTCCACTCAGCTATCAGAAAGAACAATATCATGGGTTTTGCAGGTAAATGTAAATGGAAAAAATCATGCTAAACAAAATAAAGCAAACCCAGAGACTCAAGAGTTGAATGTTTTCTCTCATGTGTGGAAGACTAGGGTAAAATCAAGGACAGGATGAAAGTCAGACAAGTTTATTTACCAGACCCACCCAATTCAAACTATCACATAATTTGGGGGAACTATACCTGTGAAGGGGGGAGTGGAGGAGAGAAGTAGGGGAAAATGAGGTAATCAATTCTGTATGGTACACCTACCTCCCCTGAAAAGACAAATAATATTCATGCAGGCATTTAAAGCTTGAAGATTCAAAAATCAATATTTATGTATATGGACATTTATATTTGTAATGGGGGAAATTACAATGGAGACAGAGTGAGGATTGGACAAATGGGGGAGATAATGGATAAGGATTGGGCTCAAGTTACTTTGTCATTATGTATGAATATATAAATGTGTAGTAATAAATCTCTTCAGGAAGAACATGTTGAACTATATTAAAAAAAGAGAAATTTTTTTCTTCTACTTCATTTTTTTCTTTTCCTGTCTCTTTCTAACAACTTCTTCTACTAAATAACAGTTATTCTATTTTTTTTTGTTTTGTTTTTTGTTTTTCAGAAAGAGGGGACAGTGAGAAGGAGAGAAAGAAAAAAGCAATTTTTATTTAGTTTCTCATGTGACTTTCATTCCTCCAACACTTGGTTGTGCACGTGGTGCTGGAGTTCAAACTGTGTACTCGCGCATGCAGGGCAAGCACCACAACCCCTGAGCCACTGCTCCAGCTGCTATCCTAAGTTTTTAAACTTATAAAAAGGAGGGAGTTCTTTTGACATTCTGTAGGACACTGACTGAAAGCCTCATTTCATATACGGTAAGCAGTTTCAAATGACTGTCAAAACATCTTGACTATAAAACAGAATTAAAATTACATCTTTCAAGTATACTTCAGTTGAAATATTACACAAATACCTGTACTTACCTTAAATGTTCATTAAACCTTACTGTAGCTGCACAGTGGAATATAATATTGGTAGAATCTAAGATGACCTCTTTATCTTCTTCACTAAGAGCCAGTTTAGGTTGGGTCAGTTCACTGTTGATTGCTATAATTTTCTCTCTAAAATCTGGATTTTCATCTCTCAATCTGTCAAAGAGCTATCAAAGGGAAAAAACATTTATTTTGGTATAGTGTTTTTCCACTTTCTAAAACCCATTAAAAGCCTTTTCCCCACCAAGGACAACTATTTTAAAACCAAACTGTGTAATTCCTAAGTGTGCTAGTCTTATACAAACCACTATTATCCCCATTTTACAGATATGGAATCTGAGACTCAGAGAAGTCAAGCAGTTTGCCAAGAACATGGAGCTGATAGTTTGCAGAGTTGAATATGAATTGTTTGTGCTTTGGCTAATTACATTACTCCTCAGAACAGACTTAAGGAAAACAGATATTAGGACAATGTTTTACAATGATCAACTGGTAAAATTCAAACCTTAATTTATCACTTCCTTTTATTTTGGTTTTATCTCTTTCAGTAAAGTAAAAACCATGATTCACATTTTACCTTAAAACCTGAGAACAAATTATTTAAAAGAAAAAAAATAAACATGTTAAAGGGGAAAAACATTTTGGGAAGCAAATATGTGCACTAGAATCAGAACAAATTTGTCATATATATATGACATCACACACACACACAAATATATATTATCACATACATATATGATTCACACTGAAAATTCAATTCTTTAAGTATACCCAAAGAAATAAGTTTTACTAGATAACCTATTAGATCACAAGATAATTATAATATAAAGACACATTTAATTATAAGTCAAGTTTGAAATTTTTATCTCAGGTATGACACAGTGTTAATGGTGCTACCTCCAGATCATACTGCTCTATGATATTCTGACTTGCCACTCCATTTACAGTCTTTGCTTCAACTTTAAGCAAGATTCCTAACCTGGGGGAAAAAAGTCTATATAACATAATAATGCTTACTTTCACCTTACCAAACAACTTTAGATTTAATAGTCTTCCCCTTCACCACTCCCAGTTTCTTGAATATTAATGTATTCTTTTTTTAAATTTTTTTTTCATCTGGCCTTTGTTTCATTGACATTTAGTTGTGCGTGTGGTGCTGGGATTTGAACCTGGGTCCTTGCACATGCCAGACAAGCAAAGCAAGCGCTGCAAGCACTCCAACCACTGAGCCACCATTCCAGCCCTTAATGTAATTTTTTGTTTGTTTGTTTAAAGAAAAAGGAGGACAGTGAGAGAAAGAGAGAGAGGGGGAGGGAGGGAGAGAAAGAATCAATTTTATTTAGTTTTTTCATGTGGATTTCGTTGCTCTGACACTTCACTATTTACATGGTGCTGGGGTTTGAACCCATGTTCTTGCATATGCCAGGCAAGCACCGTAACTGCTGAGCCATGGCTCCAGACTCCTTAAGGTAATCATATACATAAAAAAAAATTTACTAAGCACTGCACGTGGGCCAGATACCTTCTATATGCTGAGAAAACAAGGATATAAGACTTTTCCCTCAAACTGTTTAAGAGTCTAATAGTAAAAAACTAGACTAGTAAATGGATAATTAAAATATCCTCTTATAAGTAAGAAAATAGGAGCTGCAGCCATGGCTTAGCAGTTATGGCACTTGCCTTGCATGCGCAGGAACATGAGTTCAAACCCTAGCACCACGTACATAACAAAGTGTAAGAGGAATGAAAGTCACACGAAAAACTAAATAAAAATTGCTTTTTTCTCTCTCTCTCTCATTATCCCTCTTTCTCTTTTAAAAAATAAATAAATAAATAAATAATAAGAAAGAAAATAGGAATAATAATGCAGTGCTATGAGACCGCACAGAAGATTACTAACCCAGTTTGAGAAGACTTCAGTCAACTTTCAGGGGACATTTAAGGTGAGACCTGAAGGATAAATGGAATGCCTACAAATGTGGGGGGGGGGGAAGTCCTGAGATTATTAACTACAAGATCAGTGTTCCAGAAGTGAATGAAAAAAGTTGATACATTTTAAAGAGATTTAGGAGATAACAGAGCTTTAAAAAAGTAAAAGCAACATAACAAGGAGTACCTATAGCATGATGGCAAAGAAATGATAACGTGATAGGACAATTAGTTTCAATTCAAAGAAATACCATAAAGGTAGACAAGGTTCAAAGTGAACAGTCTGACTGAAGTTATGGAGGGGAATGCTGCAGTTACGTGTTTTTCTTTTTTCAACAGGCCTATTAAAATTTAGATATTCAGATGAGTATTGTTCTCATTCCAAAGTAAATGCATTTTAAAATAGAAATTCCTTTCTGAGATAGCCTGCAGTCAGGTTCCTTACATGTACGAAAACTGGGCGTAGAGTTTTAGTTTTTCAATTCAAGCTCATTTTAACAAATGTCAGATAATCTTCATTTTGAAAGAATTCACAAGCTTATTATGATTCTGAAATAATTTTACTCTAGCTCATTTCTAGTTTAAGATTTAAAATGTCTGGCATATTCTATATGACCCCTCTTGTCATCTTTCAAATGAGAATATGTGATTTCTCCACTTTCTAATACTGTTATGAGAAGCAATTTTGATGCACATAAATTTTAAAGTGTTACCAAAGCACAATGTCTCAGCATAGAAGGTTCAAACTTACCTAATTATTATTATTATTTGAAGACTACTTAAAATATTTAGTAATTATAAATAAACAGCTTTGTTCTAAAATCATACTTTAGCTACCTATAATAAAGGCAATTTAAAACTTGTTAGAAATTTTTTTT
>PVKS010009670.1:14032-63179 GCA_004027875.1 Aplodontia rufa
CTGGATATTGCAATTATCCCCAGGAGTGCCCCCCCAATTACCCTCCCTTATCCCTCCCTTCCCCTTCCCATTATAACTCTAAAAAAGTATTAGATTGTAAAGCATTACATCTTATCTGGATTTAACTCATGCTACTAGACCAACTTTCTCATTGTCCAGGGTCTAGTCCCCACCTCCACAGATGAGTGGAGACAATCGAACCTTTTGTTAGAAATTTTTACCCATCATAGGTGAAAGGTTTTTCCCCTTACTGATTCATAAGTCATAACCAATTTATTGGTACCCTGTAGGAACTTAGTAAGTTTTTTTAACCTATTTTTTTCCAAGATACTGAGGAAATATATTGTTAGTGATAACACACACTTTTTCTCCCCTTGAAATGATCATTCTCCACAGTTACCTTGCCACTAAGGACTTCTTCCACTCGCTCCTGGGGTGTCTGTCCAGCTTTCTGCCTCACCAAAACGTATACTGAATTGACCTTAGGACAAGACCTCAGCAACTTTTCCAGAAGCACTTTTCCTAGGAAACCAGTAGCTCCTGTGAGGAGGACATTCTTGCCTTCATAGTATTCTGGGATTGAAACCATTTTGACCCTAAAAAAAACCATGACAAAGAAGCATTAGTTCAAAGATTTATGTTCATTCTTACTTAAAAACAAAAAACCAAAAACCGAAACAAAAAAAAAAATTCTTAGTATTCACATAAATTGTTTTTAAGAAGACATAAAAATAAAAATTGAACATTTACAAAACTGGACTCTCAACCTCTGGTTAACCGTAATAAAGTGAAAAGAAAAACAGACCATAATATGTTCTTGTTTTTTTCTCCTAAATGACCTTGGACAATTCACTTACCCTTCTGGGCCTAAATTCCTTTAGTACTGTTTGTACTAGATGACCTCTAAAAATTCTTTCTAGCAATAAGAACCCAAATCTTTATTTATCCTCTGTTAAGCCCGAAACACAACTGAATGGTGTTTCTCTGTTCCCCAGAGGAGTTTGCAACACCTAAGGTCAGTAGCAGTAAGATTCAATTCTCCAGCTTGTATGACACACTTAGGTATCATATTTACCTATCAGTTGAAACAAGAAGAGGTAACACCAAGCAAGTCCTTTCTCCTACATGATTCTTAGTGACAGTATAGATAAAAAGGCACTTAAATTTCCCTTTTTAAAAAGTCATAGTAAGAAATACATTGGCCATCTTATTCTTTCTACCCAAATTCCACTAAAACAGTAGAAAAGATATATTAAGATAATGAATAAACAAAAGAATCATGATGAATAAAGAGAAAAATAAAGTGCTAAAACACATTGTAAACAATGCCGTATTATTTAGAAACACACATAGGATAATATATTAACAAACGCCTGAGAGTGTCAAACAATCAGAAGAGAATAAGAAGCTTCAATTATACTTGTATCTTATTTAAACTGGAGAGGTGATACATGTGCTCTATATACACATTAAAAAAAATACAGAGGGACAGTAAGAGAGAAGCAAGAATCAATTTTATTTAGTTTTTCATGTGACTTTCATTGCTCTGACACTTTGTTATGTTCTTGGTGCTGGGATTTGAACCCGCGTCCTTGTGCATGCTAGGCAAGCACCCTAACTGCCAAACCACTGCTCCAGCCCCATATATACACATTTTTCATAACTTGAAAAAGTTCACAGCAGTGGCTCAGCAGCTGGAGCACTTGCCTGGCATACACAAAGACCTGGATTCGAACCCCAGCACCACATACACAACTAGAAGTCAAAGAAACACAGACCAGATGAAAAAAATTAATAAAGTTGATTCTCTTTCCCCTCCCTCCTTTCTCTCTCTCCTGCTCTCTTTTTAAGAAAAAAAAAGTTCATAACAATCTGAAAACTAGAAATAATTCCATTAACAAGCAAAAATGGGGGGAGTAGAAGAATTTCTAGAAAAAACAAACGAGACTGAATTGATAGAGAAGCCATGGCAAACAAACAGCAACCCAAGAAAAATAAGAATGGGAAGGGACTATAAGGAGGCAAGAGTTATCTTTACCAATCCCCTAAATAGAACCTAGGAGAAAATGCCAAGCTCAGAATCAAGAAGCTAGATTAAGGAAAACCACAGAAAATAAATAAATTTAATAATTAATCAATTATTAAAAAATTGATCAAAGAACAGCAGAATCACTTGTGACAGTCTTACATCATGTACAAGTTTAGATCCAAATGTGTTTGAACATGCACATGGGTGTTAGGAACAAAAGAGAAATAGGGCTAAGCCTAAGGTAGCGCCAAACATCCACAAATGGAAGTGGGGGAGGCAGGACATGAGGAGAGAAGAAACAAGAACTGTCAAAAGAAAAGAGTCTTCATAGCACTTGACCTGCAGAAAAAAATGTTAGGGCCTCAGCCAACCTGTCTGTTGCTGGTACTTAAAACAATCTGACACAGAACTCTCAATCAGTAATCCCATCTGGAGAAAAACTTTTCTGGGAAAATGGACCTTAAAAAAACTCAGAAAGCCAATATCCACTACCAAAACCAACCATTATAGTCCTTCACAAATATGAATAAATTACCAAGGATCAGTAGATATTTTAAAAATACATTCAAAAGAAAGACCAAAGTAAAAAATCAATAGAATCAACTGTGAAGAAAACTAAAATAGTAATAAAATTTTAAGGAAAACTTTAATTCCTATAAATCTCCTCTAACCTATTTATATGAATGTTGCATACATAAAATAACAACTTTTACCAAAAAAAGGAACAAAGAAAATGAAAGCAATGGAAATAAGCAATTTAGATAGAGGCAGAAAATCCAATAAATAAACTATCAGAATTTCTCAGTGAATTTAATAAGGTCACCAGGGACAAGAGTTATATGGGGTTAAATGATTTTATACACACACACACACACACACACACAAGCAATGGAGAATGAAGTAAAAAAATTCAGAATTGCCCCCTATACGACTTATGATACCATCAAAATATCAAAATTACAGGAAATAAGAAGTATTGAAAAAGATATAGAGAAATTAGAACTTTCATATGCTGCCAGTGGGGATGTAAAATGGTTTAGGTGCTATGGAAAACAGTTTGGCAGTTCCTTAAAAAGTTATAACAAAATTATCATATGACCCACCAATTCCACTCCTAGATTTCTACCCCAAAGAACTGACTAGCACTCAAGCTAGTTGACACGTTAATAGCAGTGCCATTCCTAATAGCCAAATAGCACAAACAGCCTTCAGATCAACAAATAAACAAATTGTGATAAATACACTCATACACACAAATCCACTATTCTGCTCTAAAAAAATAAGTGCTGACACATACAACATGAAAGAGCCTCAAAAACATACCAAGTGTAGAAGTCAGACACAAATGGTCACATAGAGTATGATACCACTTATATGAAATATCCAGAATGGATAAATCCATAGAGACAAAATATAGATTGGTGGCAGCCAGGGGCTGGGGGCAGGGAGTACAGTAGAGAGTGGAGAGAGTTTTATTTTAGAGTGATGGAAATGTTTTCGAACTAATGGACTGGTGGTTGCACAACACTGTGTATGTATTAAATGCCACTGAATTGTTCTGTTTAATGGGGCTACTGCCTTAAGATGCCCTCTCCAAAATTCTCTGCAATGTCACAGTATTAAGATGTGGGGCCTTTAGGTAATAATTAGGCCATGAGAGTTCAAGAGTAAATGAAATTCTCATCTACTGCTAGAGGAAGTATGAAATGGTATATTACTTAGGAAAGTGTGTACTAACTATTAGAGCTGAACATCCCCTTATTATATGATCTAGCCAATTCCATTTTTAATTATATATCCACCCAACTGAGTACATATTTACATCAAAAGACTTGATAAACAAATACGGTTATAGCAGCACTATTCTTTTCGACCAAAAATTAAAGCATTCCAAGTGTTTATCAACAGTTCAATGAACTATGGTATATTCAGATGATGGAATATTTTAAAACAACAGAAGTGAAGGAACTATTGCTACATACAACATGGCTGGATCTCACAAAAAGAACACTGGATCAATAAGGCCAAGAGTATGTACTATATAATGCCATTTATGTAAAGTTCAAAACTAGGCACAATTCATTTATGGTCAAAAGTTAGAATGATGGTTACCTAGCAGGGAGAAAAAGGTAGTGTGACATAAAGGAAATGAGAAGGCTTCTGGGATACTGGTAATATTTAATTTCTTGATCTAGATGGGTCACTTTAAAAATATTCATCAAATTGTCCACTTAGGATGTGTGAACTTTCTTAATGTATGTTGTATTTCAATAAAAAGTTAATTTAAAAAATAAAAAGAGGGTTATCATTTCTCCTGGTCTGCATAAAACAAGACAGGTTTATATATGCTATGGTAGCTTAATTTTATACAGAGTTCCCTTTCTCCAAAGTGTTAGTTTTCATAATAAATTATATGTTTACTCTAGTTGTAACCTGCTTCGTCTAAGAATATTTCAAGATTTCAGTGACTGAGAGCCTACTTAGAACTATAAACTATTAAAATTCAAATATTAATAACCTTATGTAGGAAATATGAAGAATAATTCTCCATCAATACATTTGAACAGGTATTAATGACAGCTACATACTAAATGTTAAATAGTGTCCTAAGAACAGAATCTGAGCTTTAAGTGGCACACTATGCTATAGTCCCAGCCACTCAGGAAGTTGAAACTGGAGGATCACAAATTCAAGCCCAACCTGGAAAACATAGTGTGACACAATATATGGGAAGTGGGGAACAGGGAAAGAAAAAATGAAAAGCGATTCCATGGAATAATCAGGTAGAATAAGAGCAACGTGTTACATAAGGCTCACTAGTGATGAGAAAAATAAAGAATAAAGGGAAGAAAGGGGAAGAAAAATGTATTCAGCACAAAATGCACTTTTCATACCTTTAGACAAATCTCCAAAAACTTTTCTTGGCTAAGGCCAACTGAGCACACCTGTATGAGAAGAGTCAAACTTGAATCAGTATTTTCCAACTAAATCCCACATTTACAGAAAGCATAAAAAGAGAGAGAAAGGCACCAACTCACAGATAAGGACTGAAATCATAGTACTAGGAAAGTTCAGAGGAAGTGTAGGAGATGGACTAGATGATCCAAAGGTCATACCCATTTCTAAAACTGTATGTTTCATTATAGGAGGAGAACCAGTCTTTTTCATGAAACCTGACTTTTACTAGCTGCACATAATATACAAGAACTTGTTCTATAGAATTTTTTTTTTAAAGAGAGAGGGACAGTGAGAGAGAGAGAGAGAGAGAGAAAGAGAAAATCAATTTTATTTAACTTTTCATGCAGCCTTTGTTACTCTGACACTTCTTTGTGTATGTGGTGCTGGGGTTTGAACCCACGTCCTTGCACATGCCAGGCAAGTGCCATAACCACCAAGCCACCACTCCAGCACCCCCCCACAGAAATTTTTAATATGAAATAAAGTAAATTCTAGTTGAAGAATCCTTAAAAATTCCACATCATTCCATATTCAGAATTTATAGGCCACATTTTATGGCAATGCACTATTACTGGTTCAGGAACTCTGGAATAGCTAAAATTCAAGGGTAACTAGACTTCAGCAGGATTTCCCTAACAACCATTCCCAAAGGTGGACAACAGGGTAGAAAAGAAAAAGAAGTCTATAGTCAAACTTATAACTGGACTCACAGGACCACTCAAGTGGGACTTAATATAACCATCATCAAATTTCATAAAAAGACATTAATCTCAGGTTAAGAAATACACACATATCAAAGATCAGCAGATTTATTTCCAATCCTAACAAACTTAATTCACTAAGACCTTACCTAGACAGAAGCATTTATTGGAATTACCAGGAGTGAGCTATACCATTAACATAGACTGAACACATTTGTCTTTCCACATGTTAAAATTTATTGAATAAATCAATTTCATCAGCTTTAATTCAGTGAGTACGCCATGGTTTCATTTTATGGCAAGATCTTTTATTGTCTTCCAGCCTTAATTACTAGCACTCAAGTCACACATCACATGTCACACAATGATATACAAGCTACAGAAAGGAGGGCAGATAAGGATTTAACAACACACTGCCCAGAGCTGTCAAGGTGAGGATATGGAAGGCAGGCAACTTAGAAGGGTCATTTTGAAGTGGGCATCTTTGTTGTGATGATCTTCCTGGGCAAAGCTCATGATAAATGACTGGCGGAAGGGTCAGTGTGCTACTGTGCCACATTCAAGGTACCTCTACTTTCATGGGTGTTAAGAGAGGGGGTTATAGCTGGTGTCAGTCATCATCTCATGTGTCTGGTGTTTCTGTTGATTTGAGATGCCCAGGAATCCACGTTCTCCTAATTTAACTGGATTAAGTTCACCAGTGCTAATTATTTCTTGGAATGACTAAATTATTCATCAGTTTGTGCTTTAGGATTGTGCTCAACAAATGTTTGTTATTTACTTATACAAACAAGGTACAGAATCATTCTACCTTGACACTTACACTCAAAATAGAATAACTCAAGGCAAACTGCTACTCAATACAATCTAGTAACTCAGGGCAAAGCACAGCCTGGAAACTGCTGCTCTATACAATATGGAATAACTGGAGCAGAGCAGAGTCTGCTCTCCACAGAACATTAGAAACGAAAACCCCAGAACAATGAAAATAATAAGGCACGGTAAAAGACAAGAAACTCTGGAGTCATGCTTAAGAGTAATAACAAATCCAAACACATTTCTACAAATAACTATATTAGTAATTCTATGGGGATCACTGAATCTTGAAAACATACTGGACTTAACTCTCTTTGAAAAACAGTGAGCTATTAGGAACTAAATCTCATTTCAGTACTGAGTGAAATCAGGCTTTGCTTATACGTTGTTTCATATTAAGTAAAGTTGATCCTTAGTTCAAAGAAAGGCTTTCAGATAACCGGAAGGCTTTCAGATAAGAAGTGCAAAGCCCTGGGATTCTAAGTATAGCAGGCCAGGTTTTGGAAGCCAGGCTCATCCATTCATACACTGAGGATGAGCTTATTTGTTTCATTTTGCAGTTACTTTATCTCTAATATACAGAGAATAGAACCATTCACTCCCTTCTACTTCATTGCATTTATGTGACCATTAAATGTAGCGAATGAAAGACAAGATACACAATTACATTGCCTTATTAATTTTCCCTTTTTGTCCATAGTAGAGATTCTCAGTAAGGTCCTTCGGAAACAATTATTATGATCTATAATATATAATAGTTCATAATAGTCTAAAAAATTTGAATGGTCTTTTGACCTAAGTAAGTATGATTACCTGAGTTTGCTTTATAATATTCACTGATTAACCTGTAATTGGGACTTTCTCTGTACTAGAAGTCAAACAAGTTTACTTTTCAGATAACTTTTCCTATATCATGAAAAGGTATTGTGTTTTTAATGTCCTTAAGATGTTCCCTCTTCAATTATAAATTCTCCTATAAGAAGCAGTCCTCCAAATTTAAGAATCACAGTTGAATTCTAGGCAGGCTGCCTGATGACCACACTTAGAGAAACACTGACATATTTTCAAATTAAAACAGAGAAAATATATTCCAATAAAATGGAAAATTCAACACACACTTTGCCAACTCCAACTTAATGTCTGGTCAGCTTGGGAAACTTCCACCTGAAAGCTGGGCCCCATCCAGTGACTGCTAAAGAGAAAAGATCAGACAAAGCTTTACAAGGCCTGATTTCACAAGCAATGTGGGACCTATCAGTCTGCACCCTTAAATCTGAAATCTGTTACGTGGCAGAAAGAAGTATACCACAAGACTCATGTGTTGAAGGCTTTGTCCCCATTGGAGAAAGGTTCAGATGTGGGGCTTTGGGGAAGTGACTGGGGATCATGAGGGCTCTGACCTCCTCTGTGGATTAATTCATTAAATCAATTACTACTAAGAAGATGGTAGAAATTTTAGGAGGTGGGACCTAGTTAAAGGAAGTAGGTCGCTAGGGGCACATCTGGATTTTTCTTGTACCCCACCTCTTCCCTCTTTCTCCCTTCCTTTCTTTCCTTCTCTCCCCCCACCCTTCCTGGCTGTTATAAGCTAAACAGCTTTCCTACACCACACTTTTTGCCATGATGTTCTGCCTGACTTCAGACCCAAAGCAATGGAGCCAGCTTACAATGGACTGAAATCTCTCAAACAATGAGCCAAAATCAATCTTTCCTGCTCTGAGTTGTTTTTCTCAGGTTATTTGCAACAGCAACAAAAAACTAAAACAAAATACTGGTACCAACAAGTGGGGTTGTTGCTGTAACTAACCTGACCATGTGGTTCAGAAGCCTTTGCAGCAGGTTTGTGGGAGTAGTTTGAAAAAGTTAAGAGATGCAGTCTAGAGAAGCCTTAAAATGTTGTAAGAAGAGCTTAATGAATGATTTTGGTGTGATCTCAGCAGACCCCAATACTGACAGTAATGTGGACAGTAAATAGACTGTGCTCATGAGGTTTCAAAAAGAATGAGGATGCTATTGGCAACTGGACTAGAGGTCACACATTAAATTCTGGCGAAGAATTTGTACACATTTTGTCCATGTCTTGAGACTTAGTGTGAGGCTGAATTTAAAGGTGTTGAACTAATTAATTTGGTGGAAGAAATTTAAAGAAAGCACAGTATTCAGGTGATGGCATGAGTATTGCTAGAGGATTATGGCTAGGCTTACACAGAGAATCAGAAGCAAGAAGTTCATCAAAAAATTCTGAAAAGTTTACAATTTGGCAAGAACAGCACATGTAAAATTGGAGCCAAATAAGGTGTAGTTTGTTCAAGATATTAGCACCACTAAAAAGAAACCAAGAACTTTGTACCAAAGCAATAGGAAAGATGCCTTGAGGGCGTTCCAAAAATCAGTAAGACCACACCCATCACAGGCTCAAGAGTATAAAAATGTAAACTCATATGAAGGACTTTGCTTTAAGGGCACCAGCCCGCTTGCACAGGACCACTTATGAAGTTGTTTACCCAGGATTTTTTTCACTATGCTCAGGTGCCCAGGCACTGTGAAGCTTCTGCAGTCATGGTCCAAGCAGGCCCCGTAACTGCTTCTGCTGGCAGTAAGCCCTGGCATGTCTATGTGATCCATGGTTTATGTGGTGCTGGTTTTGCTGGCATGAAGAAATAATTACAAGATCATGGATAGATGCTTCTATCAAGATTTCAAAGGCCTATGAGTCCAGGCAATGTGTGACAGGGTCAGAATCCCTGGAGGTTACTCCCAGAGAGGGCAATAAGTGAAACTGAGAAAGTAAAGCCAAAGCTAGCTGCAATGGAGACTTCAAGAAGTTAGAGGCTCGGCCATGAGAGGACGATATGATGCCTTTTGAAATCAAATGGATGGAGATGGATAGAATTATGCTTAGTGAAGTCTCCCAATCTCAGAGACTCAAGGGCCGAATGGTTTCTCTCATCTGTTGATGCTAGCATATATGGGGAAGCAGTAGGGCAGACGGCAAACCTAACAAAACTGCAAATTGAATGACTTTCAGAGTAATAGGGGGGTGGCTCTCTAGGATACTTGGAGGTATGGGGAGGGGGGAGGGTATATGAAGAACTCATAGGAGTCTGGGAAGATGGGGGAACCATCCCAGAAGCCAATGTCATTCTTCCACGAACTACCCATTTAACGCATGAGTTCTTCTCGGGGAAACTGCAACAGGTAAAACCCAAGGTGGCTATCCATGTTTTGGCTTTTCCCCTGGATAACAAATTTTATATCCATCGATTGCTAATGTTTTGATAATGTTTCCCCCCTCAACTGTATTTCTATATACTTCTAATTAAAAAAAAAAAGTAGTTAGAGGCCAGGAATGTGGAATATCTGCCAAGGAAATCTGTGGGCAATGAGAAGAGCCAGTCCAAGACAGAGGCCATGTTGGCTGCAACCAGTGAGGCCATAGGGGCAAGGCCACTCCAGTTCTTTGGGGCCCACATCTTAACACCACGTGCCCCAGATACAACCAAACATGGAGTTACAGAATTTAATGTTTGCCCTGCTGGGTTTCTGTCTCACTTTGGTTCCATCCCTGGTTGTATGCCTCCATTCCTCCTTTTAGGATGGAATGTTTATTCTTTGCATTGTAGGTTGGAAGTATGCACTTGTTTTTGATTTTTCACAGGAGCTGACAGCTAAAAGGTGACCTGAAGTCTCAGAAGAGAATTTGGATTTGGACTTCTGAGCAACGTTGGCACTATTCAGACTTTAGAGACTTTTGGAGATGGACAGAATGTATTTTGCAATATGGGAAGCACATGAGGCTCTGGACAGACAAAGCCACATCTCAAGATCCCTGTTTCAGTTCTTCAAAACACAAAATCCCACACCTACAAATATTTTTACTAGTACCAAGTTCATGAGACAGAAACCCATACCTTCTGAGAAATGGTAATTTGTATACTCTCCTTAGGAGGTCTTTTAGACTGGGTAAGCCCCTCCACTAGTAACCCCTAAGTATTAATGTGCACACAAATGACCTGGAGACCTTGTTTAAAATGCAGACTCTAGCTCCACAGGTCTGGGGTAGGTATAAGACTCTTCACTTCTAAAAACTCTTAAATGATGCTGCAAACTTGCTTGAGTATACCACTCCCAGTGCTAGCACACCACTGAAGCCCAATGTTCCTGAACACTGAGGTTATTTAATAATCATTCATGATCTATTTTACTTAAGAAAAATGAAAAAGAACAGAGAAAATATCAAGATTATTCCTTCTCATTCGTACTCCACATGTATAGACAGACATCCCTTTACATCGTATACCCATGGTCTCTGACCTAAAACATGATATTTTAAAATTCTGTAAGTTGGCCTGTAAAGGTAGTATATCTTATCAAAGAAAAAGGGTCAATTTATGTAACAAAGAGCATATGTAATCTAAGACCAGCAATTAATTAGGTAAGCATAAGATATAAATAGAAAATAAACATAAAAATATACAAGTTGCTCTTAAAATATCCGTAAAAGATGCTTAAACTTCTCATTCAGAAAAGTGCAAATAAAAACAAGATCCACTTTTCATTCATCAGATTTATGAAGACAAAAATGTAAACTCATAATAAAAATATACAAAAGGGGCTGGAGCAGTGCCTCAGCAGTTACAGCACTTGCCCTGCATGTGCGAGTATACAGGTTCAAACCCCAGCACCACGTACACAACAAGTGTCTGAGCAATGAAAGCCACACAAAAAACTAAATAAAATTCTCTCTCTCTGTCCCTCCCTCTTTAAAAAAAAAAAAATATGGGGCTGGAGCGGTGGCTTGGCAGTACAGTGCTTGCCTGGCATGTGCGAAAACCCGGATTCAAAGTCCAGCATCACATACACAACTAAGTGACAGAAAAACACCAGATGAAAAAATTAAATAAAATTTAAAAAATACACACACTTACACACACACAAAAGAAGCAGAGACTCTATCTTTAGGGGAGGAGACAATTTAGCAATATCTTCCAATTTTTAAATGCCCATTTTTGACCCTGCAATGCTATTTCTAAAAACTTACTCTGCAGCTATTCTTATATGTGCATATATGATGTATTCACATCAGCAATGACAGCACAAGAATGAAAACATAAATATTCATCAATACAGAAGCAGGTAAACAAATTGGCATATTCCTACAATGGTATATAGTCTATCTAAAAAAGGAATGAACTGGTGTAACATATATTGATACAAAACAGCATTCATGATAATTTTTTTAAAAGAAAGAGGGATAGTGAGAGAAAGAGAGAATCAATTTTTTTAATTTTTCATGTTCCCATTGCTCCACACTTAGTTGTGTACATGGTGTTGGGGCCTGAACTCACGTGCTCGCACATGCCAGGCAAGTGCCATAACCGCTGAGCCACTGCTCCAGCCCCCATTCATGACAAATTTTAAAACGAAGATGCAATGCACTATACGACATACTCCTTTTATGAAAAAGGAATTTTAAAAATGTATGCATATGTTTCTATATATATTATTTCTGGCAGAATAGCCAAAACTTGGTAATGTTTGTTGCATCTGGGAGGGAGAACTGGGTAACTGCAAAATAGAGATGAGGGTATTTAATTTTGACTATATATCCTTTCACACATTATGATGTCCATGTATTATTTGTTTTTAAAAACCAATATTTTTGTAAAATACAAAAACCAGATATCAGAAACTACCGAAGAATTTTTGGAAAGAACAAAAATCCTCAAATTAGCTGATCTTCATTAATTTTTGTCTTGTAACAATTACAAATTCACATTTATCTGTATTTAGAAATAAAAAAATCAACTTTGGGGGGGGTACTGGGGATTTAACCCAGGGGCGCTTTACCACTGAGCTACATTTCAGCCCTTTTTATTTTTTGAGATTTGAGACAGAGTCTCACTAAGTTGCTTAGGAACTCACTAAGTTGCTGAGGCTAGCCTTGAACTTGCAATCTTCCTGTCTTAGCCTTCTGAGTCCCTGAAATTACAGACAATGCCACTGCACTCAGCTCAACAAATCTATTTCTAACTGAAAATAAGACTTTTATCTTTCTTCTGCTAATTGTCATTACTGAATTTGTTCCATTTGTCTATTAGGTCAAAAATATTTTAAATTAAAAGTCACACCTACATATGAATGTATGAATAAAGAATAAAGAACAGGGTAAATTTTCTGAATGGAATGTGAACAAAATTTTCCCCTTCAGGATAATGTTGATTTCGGAATGAGATATAACTCTGTTTCCTGAGAGAGTCACCTCCCCCACAATGTTTACCATGTTCATAAAGGAGTAAAGCATATAAAACTACCAAAACTACTATCACAGTTGTTACCAGAATCCTAGACCCAATTCTGGTAGTCAGCAAATCAGGTCCGACTACTCACCCTAAGAGTCAAATGGAAAAGTAATGGTGAAAAGCAGGAAAGGAACGTTAAAATCAGCTCAACCTCATAGGGAAGACAAAGGCACCAGAGTTTCCAGCCCTGTCTTTGGGGGTACTGATG
The DNA here is from genome assembly GCA_004027875.1 of Aplodontia rufa. NCBI lineage: Eukaryota > Metazoa > Chordata > Mammalia > Rodentia > Aplodontiidae > Aplodontia > Aplodontia rufa. The sequence goes on from PVKS010009670.1 coordinate 27,047, forward strand.
TGAGCTCCTAGATTACACAGGCAAGGAGAACCAGCAATATGCATATCAAGCAGCCTGGGCCAAACTGTGGACTGATTGATCATTATGTTGGGAGTAGTCAGGCAGGACCTTGTTGGCAAAATTAAGAAAGTTGTTGTTGCCCGGGGGGATAGTTCCAACTCATAGCAAGATGTTTATCAAAGAGACCTGTTGTTCTCAGAATCCAAGGTAACTGACTCAAGAGTAAAAGAGACAGACTTAAAAAATGAAGGCAGAGACACCAAGTTTTCTACCTTGTGTTTTTAGCAATAGCAGCCTCTAAGTCCTTGCTACACAGTGAAGTCTACCTGTACGCATCTTTCTGCACTGTTACTTATTGCACATACTCAGTACACAACAAAGGGTTTTCTGGTAAAGAACTCTGCTTTCTGTCTTATCTGCCATAAATTATTTTAGGGAAACTAAGCACTGAATCTTAAAAGTCTCAAAACGAGTATCTGACTATTCAGTACAACTTTATAAATTTCCACCATCTACAGCTATATCTGAAAGCAACATCTATTTTGTTGTCTTTCTATTAAAACTGAATCCTCTGTGTCTTTAGCATGCACACAAGTTCAAAGTCTACCAGTGGAATAATCAAATGGACAAAGAATAAAATATTTCATTCATCTTTCACTTTTAACTCCAATCAGGCACAATTCCTGTTTAAAAAAGCTACATACAGTGGGTGCAGTGGTGCATGCCTATAATCCCAGCAGCTTGGGAGGCTAAAGCAGGAGGATTGCAAGTTTAAGGCTAGCCTCAGCAAGGCCGTAAGCAACTTAGTGAGACCCTGTCTCAAAATTTAAAAAATTAAAAAAAAAAAAAGTTGGGCTGGGGATGTGGCTCAGTGGTTGAACATCCCTGGGTTCAATCCCTAGTACATTTAAAAAAAAAAAAAAAAAAGCTATATGCAATGCTGTTTTGTCATTACTTTAATTCTGCTTATTTCATTCTAAATGTATCTGCTGGAAGTACTGAAGGAAATTTGACAGGAGCACTGAAGGAAATTCAAACAGCAGATAGAAAGTTAATCTAAATTAGCTTTTAATACCCCCCCTTAGATTGATGACTTATGTAAAAGAAAAAAATCAAATGTCCTTTAAAATGGAGAATTGTAAAATATTATAAACCAGTTATAGGCAAATGGCAAACATTTCTGTACAGGGTCAAGTAATAAATATTTTCAATTTTGTGGGCCATTGCTCAGTAGCAACTTCTTGCCTCTGCTACTATAACACAAAGGCAGCTGCTATTGGTTTGAAAATGGTTTGTCCCCACTCATGCTCCCCATTGTGAGTTATTAAGAGGGTGGAAACCTACCCCACTATGGTGTTTAGAGATAGGGCACTGGGAGATGATAAGGATTAGAGCACCAGGTGGAACTTCCATGACTGCATATAGATGGCTTTGTAAGGAAAAAGGGTGTTGGATATGGATACACTCCCTGTCTCTTGCTATATGATGCCCTGTACTGCCTTGGGACTCTGTCCCCAAGGAGGCCATCACCACATGCAACCTCTTGAACCTCCAGAATTGTAAGCTAAATAAAATTTTTTTCAGGGCTGAGGACCGAACTCCGGGCCTTGCACGAGCTAGGCAAGCGCTCTGCCACTGAGCTAAATCCCTAACCCCAATAATTTTTTTTAATAAAGTTACCCAGCTTTGGCTAAAGAGGTGGCTCAGTGGTAGAGTACTTTCCTGGCATGTGCGAGGACCTGGGTTTGATCCCCAGCACCACATACACAACTAAGTGAAGGAAAAACAAAAATCCAGATGAAAAAATAAAATTAATTCTTTCTTTCTCAGGTATTTCTTGTGATAATACAAAATGAACTAATAAGACAGTAGCCACAGACAATAAATGAATGCAAATGACTATGTTCCAAAAAAAAAAAAAACAGGAAGCCAATTTGCCAATTCCTTTTCTAAACAATGATTTCCAATATTCCATAAACATTCAGAAAAATGAAGTATAAATGAGAAAAACATCAATGGGAAAGCAGTACAGTCTAAAAATACAATGGCTAAGATTTCAATACTATTGTCTATAAAGAAGGCCGGGTAAAGACACAGTCATATAGGGAGAATACCATGTGACAACAATGGCAAAGATTGGACTTATGCAGTTGCAAGACAGGGAAGAAAGAATGCCAGCAAAAAAGGTCAAAGACAAAGGATTTCCCCAGGGGTTCAGTTTCCCTATAGTTTTCAGAGGCAGCATGCCCTTCTCACGCCTTGATTTCATACCTATGACCTTCAGAACCTTGAGACAACAAATTTCTGTTGTCTTAAGGAGACATGTTTATGAAAAGTGTTATGGCAGCCCTAGGAAACTAAGAGCAAGCCAAATATCATGGTAACCACAATTAAAGTACAGAGCAAAAGGCGTTCTAAAAGAAAATGATGCATGTACTTTCATGTAATAATATATTCTGGATCCATTCCAACACACATGAAGACAGTTGCAATCACAAAAATGTACTCAATTAAATACTCACGAATGGAATGATTTTTTCAAGATGGGCACTGGAAAGAATGGTAGGAAAAAAAGTTTTACATACCAAAGATGAAAGATCAAAAGAAGGTAAAAGTTCAAATTGCAGAACAAATCATTGAGGTATATGTACCTGTACAAACTATGTATCTGTTCCTTCTCAAATTTCAATACATGGTAGCAGAGTCAGGAGAAGTAGTATTCTTGCTATTACTATGTAATACAAATCACTCTAAAACTATCCTACAACACAGTCATTTAATTTTCTTACCATTTCTGCAGATCAAAAATTTGGAAGGGGCTCCACTAAGCAATTCTGACTGAACAATTTCAGCTCTCCAGTTTCTTCACCTCTTCCAGTGAGGTAGTTTTGGATTCCTAATAAAGCGTGGTAACCTCAGACTAGTCAGACTACATACAAAGCTGCTAATGGCTTAAAGACCAGAATCTTAGGGAGCTAGACTGAAGTTCTCTAACCTTTTCTGACCTAGTCTGGGAAGTCACACAGTGTAACTTTTGCCACATTCTATTGACTATACAAGTGGCTCAAAGACAGTTCAAATTCAAGGAAATGTAAAGCCCATCTCAGGACCGGAAAGCACCCTAACAGCTTTTAAATGCTAGAACTGTGCCTACAAGTGGTGGTTCTTGCTCTGTGACTAGTGTTTAGTCAATGTTTTTGTTTTGTTTTGTTTTGCAGTTCACTGTGTAAGAAAAAAGAGAGAGAGAGAAAGGAAAGAAAAGAAAAGAAGAATAGAGCCCTATTACCCTTGAATTCTGGGAACCAGTGTTCCGTATCCCCTGGAGGGCTGCCATCACTGCCAACTACCTTTGAAACAGCAGCAATGGGGCTGGGGATGTAGCTTGGAGGTAAAACCTTTACCCAGTATATGTGAGGGCCTGGGTTATCCCCAGCAGGAGGGGGGGAGGCAGGGGAGTATACAAGAAGGGAGTACAGGACAAGGACACCACTACAGCTTTTTGTAACCTAGCAGTGACTTAGTTGCCACAATAAATCTAAAGTCAATTTCTCTCTCACAGTGCAAACTAACCTTTAGTACAACCCAAACTAATGGTGGTACCCACCAAAACCAAAAGATTATGGACTCAATGCAAAAAGAACCCAAGAACTAAAACCAGTGAGGGCAAATAATCCAATCAATAAATGGGCTATGGATCTAAAAAGAAACTTCTCAAAAGACAAAGTCCAGAAAGCCCATAAATATATGAGAAAATGCTCTACAACATACCTATAAGGGAAATGCAAATCAAAACTTCAATGAGATACCAACTCACTCCTGTTAGAATGGCAAAAATGAAAAATTCGAACAACGACAGATGCTGGAGGGGCTGTGGGATAAGAGGAACACTGACTGCTACACTGCTGGTGGGACTGCAAACTGGTTCAGCCACTACGGAAAGCAGTACGGAGAATCCTCAAAAAATTAAGGATGGAACCACCTTATGACCCAGCTATCCCACTCCTGGGTATTTTCCCAAAAGAGCTAGAATCAGCTTATTATAGTGATGGGGCTTCATCAATGTTTATAGCAGCTCAGTTTACTATAGCTAGACTATGGAACCAACCCAGATGCCCCTCACTGGATAAGTGGATTCAAAAACTGTGGTACATATATACAATGGAATACTACTCAGCCATTAGAGAAGATGATATTATGGCATTTGGTATCAAATGGATGGAGATGGGAAAGAATTATGCTAAGTGAAGTATCCCAATCTCGGAAACTCAATGGCCGAATCGTTTCTCTCATCTGTGGAAGCTAGAATACATCGGGAAGCAGTGTGTTAGGTGGCTAAGCTAATAATATCTGCAAATTGTATGATTCTTAACACAACAGGGAAATGACTGACTAGGATACTTGGAGGCGTAGGGTGGGGGATGGGGGAGGGTGTAGGAAGAACACCTAGGAGACTGGAGGGTGAGAATAGGGGGGAATCATCTCAGAAGGAGATCTCTGTCCTCCACGAGATATCCACTTAACTCAGGGATTCTTCTGGGGGAAACAGCAACATGGGGAACCCAAGCTGAGCATCCATGATATGGCATTAGCCCTAGATAACTAAGTATATGTACATTGATTCTTGAATGTTTGATAATGTTTCCCCCTCATTTGTAACTCTATATCCATTTAATAAAAAAAAAAAAGTGGAAAAAAAAAGAACCCAAAAGGGACTTAATAACCCTCATGGCTTCATGAAAAAGACAGGAGACTGTCAGCAGTACCTCTCCTGCTTTCTTCAAGGGATTTGAGAGTAATCAGCAGTCTTAAGTACTCTGCCTCAGAAGCCAGATATGTCAAACAATAAAATTGCAACAATTTAACAATCTTAGTTGGCTTCATTTTCTATTCTACAAGGAAACAACATTTTATTCCATAAAACAGAGTAAGTATTCCAATGAGCAGAGCAGATGCTGAACAGAAAACCAAAATGGAGGTTTGGACATTTTCCTTGTTAAGTGAGGACAGGTGGATGATTGGTTAACATCAGTTACTTCAAGTTACCTCTTTTTTGTATTATGTATTAAGGCAAAAGAAACTTTACTATCATATCAACTGAAACTAGCCTATTTGGAAAATTTGCTGCTACTGCTCTAATTCTGATTTCTTGGAAAGTCAGGCAAACAGCTTAGTTTCAGTTTGGTGACATGGAAGTTGTACATGATTTTTAGCCTGTTCTATTAGGGCCTAGTTAGCACAGGACATCAGTTCAATGGCTTCCTGTAATTTTTATTTAACAGATAGGACTAGGGTATAACAAAGTTATTCCTTACCATTTTTTAGCCAATCAAAACTTTTAAAACTACAGTACCACAGACCTATTTTTAAATATTTTGTCTAACAAATAACCTCATTTATTGAATCACAATTTGATTTCCCCATGTTCGATTAACTTTAACCATAAGCTACCATTTACTGGTAGCAAAAAGCAAAACTGGGCTGGAGTGGTGGCTCATAAGTTATGGTTGTCTGGCATGTACAAGGACATAGGTTCAAATGCCAGCACCATGAACACCATGAAGTGTTGGAGCAACTAAAATCACATGAAAAACTAAATAATATTGTTCCTTTCTCTCTCACTGTCCTTCTCTCTTTTTTTAAAAAAAGAGAGGACAGTATGAGAGAAAGAGAGAATCAATTTTTATTTAGTTTTTCACATGGCTTTCGTTGCTCTGACACTTAGTTGTGTAAGAGCCACCGCTCCAGCCGGTCCCTCTCTTTAAAAAAAAAAAAAAGGAAAAAAAAAAAGCAACACAACTCATTTTAGTTGTACTATGAAGAAGCCTCTAGGTAAGTACATACTTTAAGATTTTCTATTAATTCTCATCTGAAAGCACAGTGGGAATCGATGGTTTAGATGGCTTAGTGTCTTTTCTGCTATATTTTGGTAACTCTAGAATCTTTTTAATGAAAAATAAAATTATATAAATTTACCATGTACAATATGATATTTTGAAACATATATATATATATATATATATATATATACACACACACACATTATGATAGGACTCTAGTGTTTTAAGACTCAACATAAAAGAAAACTTCCTCTGAAAGTAAGCTATAGGGTACAAATAAAAAACCAAAATGCAAACTCAAAGTGTACCAAACTATTTACTATAGTCAAGCTGCTAAGAACAGTGGGTCCTTTTTCAAAAATTAAAGCTTATCAGGCAGTTTTCCACTTACAAAAGAATAGCTCTAGTATCTCAGTTATCATTTCTTTTTTTCAATAAAAGATGTTAGTGTCCATCTCTGTTGTAAGCACCCATTGAAGTAAATATAATGGCTACTCTGTTTGCCTACACAGGCACTGATATAGCAATATTTAATTGTCCTATTTTCCCCAATGTCTAAGCAACTTTTTGATAGTAAGAAATCATAATAGGTTCATTAGTTCTTAGGCCATTATACATCTATTTTATGATGTTGCTACCTACTCATGGCACTTTCACAACACTATGATGATTCAAGGGTGTTATTATCCTGAAAATTTTTAGATATTGAGGAAAACTGGACTCAAGAATGACATAACACAGAGACATCTTAAACAGTCAGGTACTACTCCATCAGAGAGAAAAATATCAATTCTATGGCATTAGTTAGCTATTGACCAGAAAGCTTAAATACTGTCAGTAATATTATTATTTTTTCCTAAGTTGAAGACCTATGCCAGCAGGTAATTTCCCTACTTTAACACTTGTAAAAGAGGGAAGTGTCTCACTTCACTGGGAGAAAAAAAAAAAAAAAACGTTTTAATTACATTCTAGGAGGAAGATAGTTTTTGAAAAAGTATTTGCCATAAGTCACACATGAGCCTTTCTTAAACTATTATGCGACATTTACTCCTTACCTTAATAAAAATGATTTTTATATTAAGACAAGAAGGTTTAACCCAAGTATTTTCAGACGCAAAGAAATGAAACACAGTGTTCAATACACAATGGTACACTAATATTTTAAATGTACTACCAAAGATATGGCTTTTCAAATTTTGACAATACAGCAAAGGAAAGTGAAATATCCTGCTTTGCTTAAAAATTCATGAAAGCTGTGCATTGTCCATAATATACCTGAGTGTAAACATAAAAGTATTTCAAATTACTGAGTCAAATTGATATTACAAGAAAATGTACATGTTTATCCTGAACACTGCATGTAGACTACATGAGGGTTAACCCAAAAAGGGACTCTGGTAAGTCAGTAATTATGTATCTTGTGCAGTCTAATGAATATCAATCAAATACTATTTATGAATATGAATATTTTTCAAAACAAGGTAGTAGAATGGGTATTTTGCTGATTTCAGAAACAATTAAGACTTAGTCTGATTATCACAGCAAATGACTTACAAACCCTCAGAAGCAGAAAAGTGCCCTGAAGCCATTTCTTCATATGTACGTTGTTATTTTCTTTTTCTACTTCTCATGTGTCATTTTCTTATTCTGCCTTTAAAATCTGTTTTCAAGGCTGAACCTGAAAACAGCTTCAGTCCTCCAAGGCAGTATCTGTGGTAAATGGGGCCAGGAAATTGTATACTTTATACCCAATCAGATTAGCAAAGTGTATTAGCATATTAAGACTACAAAATATTCCCAGGTAAAGAGAACCACTGAACTCTAAGCCCTGCCCTTCACAAATTTCCCAGTACACCTGGGAAAACAATACTCATGAAGAACGTATGACCACCATTTCAGCCTTCTAAGATAATAACTTTCCAAAAATGGGCCAAACCTCCCATTCGTTTACAAACGATTTAGAAAGCATGGCTTCCTTTTGATCCTTAAGTCTACTTATAAATAAAATATTAATCCAGCTACCAAGAATTGCAAAAATTAACATGTGTGAAAATGTACCAAAAACTTCAATTTGTATTCAACTAGTAAGTCTAGTTAAGTTGTCCTTGGCTAGCTATAGTTTTCAATTATCATTCGTGCTTTTTCATTAAAAATTACTATGAGTTTGGCTCCATCTCTACCAATTAAGTTTTAACTGTTTTATAAAACCGGCAAAGAATGAATTGTACAGTGACATCACTAGATTTCTAACTAGTCTAGATTCTCAGTTAATTATACTTTTGTGTTTCAATTAGAAACTATCCATATCCCAACTGGTGAAAAATTTCCCTCCAGAACGCTTGTACTTTGATAACTGTTTATCCCACTAAAAAGTGGAAATCGTTAAAGTAAAAAGAAAAGATGACCCAGGCTAAAGGACCAGGATTAAAAAAGCTTGAGTCACTGCTTTAAGGGTCATCACCTAGGCTAAGGTCACTAATGAGGGGCAAGGATTCTCCCTCGCTACATCAACCAAATGTGGAGGAACTCAGGAGTTTAAGAAGTGCTGACTTCTTTGAACTTGGATGTCAATGATCTCTGCAGTCTCTAGTTTTGAGTGAGAAGGAAGAGCTACAAGGAATGTCTTAATAAATTCTATAACAAACCCTCTTCTTAAAAATCTTTTCTTATACACAACGAAGTGTCTGAGCAACGAAAGTCATCTGAAAAACTAATAAAATTGATTCTTTCAAAAAAAATCTTTTTTTAGTTTAGCTTTAAAATATTGCCACTCTCATAGACACAGCACACAACTAAATTCTGTCAGGCAGGGATCAGGACAAAAGGTTTTAAAACCCTAAGGGAAGTATCTGATGACTTTCTGGAATCTTCACTGTTTTCAGCTGTGGAACTGAATTAAGATCTGTCCTAATAAGCCTTGTAACCACTATACTAAAGATGGGGTGAAAATATATATGGCAGAGCAAAAACATTAGAAAATAAAAATCCAGGGAATTCTTAGTCAATTTGTCAAACTCACAGTGCTAAAAAACCCTTGTTGTTAAGATATTTCTTTCTCTGGATACTGAGGTCCAGAACGAAAAGATAACCAAGATAAATAAGCACAACACATTTAACAAAAATCTGATAGAATAATGAATAATTATACCATTGGGATTGCCAAAACCAAGTGACCCTAAGCAAGTCAATTCACCTCTCTGGTCACTCTTTGAATGCTCTGAAGAGGCCAGATCATTGATTGTTAAATCATCTATATTTTTACTACTATGCACTAGAGTAAGTTGTTTCTTAGCATACATTAGGTACTTAGAGAATTATTAACTCCAACAAGTCACAAGTTATCACTCACTTTAAAGCACTGTACCTAATACTTACCAGCTTCAAATACTTCTGCATTGATCTAGAGTCAAATGTCCCATTACCAGCTAATTCACCTGGTTCCTATCTCCTAAGGATTCTCCTCATGCTAACAATTATGATTACATTTTAAGTACAATCATCACATTTTTAAAACCACATATTTTCAAGAGATTTATTTAAGGCCTTCCTTCAAATTAAGAGGTTGATAAATGTTTATGGTGTTCAGGCTGTACCAAGAAATCAATCCTTTGTAAACGAAAAGCTCTGCATTAGTTCTAGGAGTTATTTCAACATAGACGTGGACATCAAAATATTTTAACAGACCCTTCTCTCCACAGATCTTAAGTGCTTAAGAAAGGTCAAAGAACTTTCTTTACCAGGGCTGAGGTGAAGGGGGTTGATGTATTTATTCTGGGTTGTTTTTTTTTCCCCAGTACTGGGGATCTGAACCCAATGGTGCTCTACCACTAAGCTATACTTCAGCCATTTTCAACTTTATCTTGAGACAGGGTCTTGCTAAATTGCCCAGGTGGGCCTGGAACTTGTGAACCTCCTGCCTCAGCCTCCTGAGTATCTAGGGTTATAAGTGTCTATTACTGCTCCCAGTCATTTTATACCACACATAATACTTTTTAATTCAGAATGGACAGCTGCCATGATATTAAGAAGCATATATCTATTCCAAAATCTTCTGTAAAATCATTTCTACTTATTTATTAAACTATAGCTTATTTTTCCAAGAATCCAATTAAGAATTAGTCTAATTTTTTGAAATTAGTCATTCCCATGATAAACGTTATAATTTTATCATTCCTATTTAAAAAATTTATTTGTATAAGGTAAACACATCACACAAAATATAATTCAGTTGTGCCAGGTATGGTGGCTCATGCCTGTTATCACAGGGACTTAGGAGGCTGGGGCAAGAGGATTGCAACTTCAAAGCCTGCCTAAGCAACATACCAAGGTCCTAATAAAGCAACTTGGTGAGACCCTGTCTCAAAATAAAAATAAAAATGGCTGGGAATGTGGCTCAGTGGTTAAGCACCCCTGAGTTCAATTCCTGGTACTAAAATACATATTTCAGTTGAATTTTAGCAGTATTCTACTTTCACATTAAAGAATGAATTATTAAACCAGGATGTACAGATCCCCAAGGATATCTGAACAGGGTCTGGGAGTCTTAGTAAGTCCCTAAAATTATAACAAAAATTAAATGTATATGTATATTTTTCTAAAGAGATAGGACAGAGCTTTGAGGAGATGCTCAGAGATTCATGAACTTTAAGAATTGCAGAATATCCTTCAAGATTTTACTCTCAGCCAGAACACTTCAAAAATAAGATATAATGGTGTGAATTCCCTAAATACAAGGATTTCTCATGAAATACCAACATTTCTGAGAATTCCACGAAATGTAAGAATGATTTAAAGTAAATATTTCAAAGTAATCTCAAAATTGTCAAATGGTTAACATTTAAGTTAAAGAAGAATGCATGCACACAAAACAACCACTATTGAAAGTCTCAAACTAACTTGTATCTGAAGGTTGCTACACACACCCACAAACGTTCTAGCCAAAGTAGATCCATAAGAACTTAAGAACTTGCTCTACAATTGTGCTATACTCCTAGCCTCTCAAGCATTTTTTTAATTGTTTTTTTTTCTTTCCACCAGGCATTGAACTCAGGGGCTCTTAACCACCGGGCCACTTCCCCAGCCTTTTTTCTTTTTCTTTTTCTTTTTGAGACAAGGTCTCACTAAGTTGCTTAGGGCCTTGCTGAGTTGTTGAGGCTAGCTTTGAACTTGTGATCCTCCTGCCTCAGCTTTGAGCCACTGGAATTATAGGCATGCACCCCCATGCCTGGTTATTTACATGATCTTTTCATTAACTCTAACATTCATTCACTCACTCACTAAAGATTTAATGGGTACCTATTTTCTAAGATACCTTGCCTTGGTAAACGTAAGATATCAAAAATAATTTACCTTCTCTAATAAGGAATCTGATGGTACCCTCAGGAATCTATGACAAAAATGTCAGGTAGGGAAGATAGGAAGATGAAGAGAAAGAAAAAACCATAAAAGCAACACAGTTTTCAAAAAAGATATTGTTATCTAAAGCATCTATACTTTTAATTAGAAAGAGGGCTCAATGCTTGTTCAAGCATTACAGGTTTAAAAGTTCCCCTCCCCCAATTTCCATTTAACAGATGAGGAAACTAAAGACCAAAGAGGGGAAGTGACTTGTCTAGAGTTAAACACCAAGCTGCTAACAAAACCAAAATTAAAACTAAAATCTGCTGATTCACTGTCCAATATGAGCTTTCTACACCACAATATTGAAGAGAATGTTATTTTGCTATGCCATTTTAGTATATATTTCAATTTTATATCATTGCTTTTTTTTGAGAGAGAGAGAGGGACAGTTAAGTGAGAGAGAGAGAATCAATTTTATTTAGTTTTTCATGTGACTTTCATTGCTCCGACACTTTGTTACGTACATGGTGCTGGGGTTCCAACCCACATCCTTGCACATGCCAGGCAGGCACCATAACTGCTGAGCCACTGCTCCAGCACTATATCATAACATTTTAAAAGGAAGTAATAGGATAAGTAAAGGGGAGAGACAGGGTAGAAAATGTGAAAATTGGTAAGATGGTTAAGCATGAACACTACAGGCAGTTACCACCCTTCCTCAATCTTGAAAAACATCAGATTTTAAGACAGTATCCAAGCTAGGCATGGTGGCACACGTCTGTGGCCAGTGACTCAGAAGGCCGAGGCAGGAGGATTCCAAGTTCAAAGCTAGCTCAGCAATTTAGGGAGACCTTGTCTCAAAAAAAATAAATAAATAAAAATAACAAGGGCTGGGGATGTGACTCAGTGGTAAAATGCTGCTGGTTCAATCCCAGGTACCACAGGGGGGAAAAAAAGTATCCATTTCAGAAGCATCTTTTAAATAAAAATAAGTAAAATACATCTTTATTTCAAATAATACTAAAATGTGAAAACATGCATCTCTAAAGCAAGAAAATTTAATACCATGCACCCTATAAGACACAGGAGTATCACTCTTGTTTATTTAGAGGCAGTTTCACAAGGCACAACCCTTGGAGCAAAAAGTCCCATTCTCTAAGGAGTTACTAAAATACCTAAGGCTCTTGATTCCCCTGCCTCAATTGTAGGTACTAACAAATAACCCCTTATTTGTCTCATGCAGAAGTTTTGGACAAAAAAAAAAGTTTGAATCCCAGCTCTACTACTTAGCTCTCCAACCTTAGGAGAACTACCAACTTCTCTAAACCTCATTCTCCTCAGCTGTAAAACAGGATACACACATGAGAGAACCAAGAATTAAATGTTATTCATTTACAGAATATAATACAGTGCCTAAATGAAAAAGGAATCACATTGTTTTCTCCCACAATCCCCATGGGCCAAATGAAATTAAACTAAAAACCAAACTGATTTATAAGACTCTTCCCTCTTCATTTAGTGGATTAGAATCAATCTACTGCTTCAAAGACAAATCTACTAATTTGCTTGGGAATAAACACTTGGTTTAAAAAAAAAAAGCTTTTTTCATATATTTATCTTTCTTTTTCCTTCAAACTGAGAAAACAATCAAGTGCTTAACTGTTTAAGTCAATCAGTTATATGTAAATTCAGCACTTTTATACTGCTTTACTGAACTGAAACTCCAGGCCCATTACAAACCCATTAAGAGAGGAACTACAGAAACAATATGTGGGACACCAAAGAAGTATATGAATGCCAAAAGAAAAGTTAAGATTACTCAATCCTATGAGTGGTTTGTTTTCTTTTAACCTTAAATTCATTTATTAAACTCTAAGAAACAAATGTTTAGGAAAGTCAAGACCATATATCTATATTGGTACTTTAGCCACCTGATCCCTTAAGATTAATCAAATGCCTTCATCCAGTATGTACAGTTTTCGTTCCTACCAGCGATAACCCAATCATTTCCAAGATAGTAATAACAGGACTAGATGGAGTAGGTGCTGAAATAAAACTTTTCTTTTCTCTCATCCTAAGTTTGGACCTACATACTATATACTACATATTCCCTACTACCTCATTTCTGTTGAATGATTTTTACTTCCTAAAAAAGTGCTCATGTTTTAAAATTTGGAACTATACAAAAGTATAAGCATTTGTAAACCTCTGAGGATCATCTTAGCCAAAGATTAAAGCAACATGAAGGGCCCTAGCCTTACCTTTCCTACAAATTTGATCATAACAGTGATCGTGTCAAATATTTAAACTTGCCACTAAGCATGATTACCTGCCTATGTCTTAATATCTTCATCTGGCTCACGCGAGACTAAATTTACATTTCTTTTTTTTTGGACCAGCAACTGACCCAAGCAGCACTTAACCATTGAGTCTAAGTCACATCCCCAGTCTTTTTTTTTTTTTTTTTTTTTGAGACAGGGTCTTGCTAAGTTACTCAGAGCCTCACTAAACCGCTGAGGTTGGCTTTAAACCTGTGATCCTCCAGAGCCACAGGTGTGCACCACCATGCCGGCTTTGCATTTCTTTTTTCCTCATTTAACTCAACAGTTTCTTGTTCTGAGTCTCTCAGCAGGATATTTTGTTGCAGAACATTTCCTTCTTTCTTAACATTTGTCTTAGGTTTCTCTCAATAGCATATTCCTTGGTATCTACAAAAATCTCTCCAAGTAATCCTTTTCTTTCTTTTCTTTTCTTCACTGGCTTCTCTTCTGTAACAATCTCTTAAAAATGGCTGAGGCCTAACCTTTGGATTTTCTTGTTAACTATGAATCATCAGCACCTACCACAGTGCCTGGCATCAAGTAAATGCTCAATTAACATTTATGAATTGATTTTACCAAGCCCAACCTGCCACTTATCGACTGTGTGACCTTAGGCACGTTAAATCACTGAACCTCAGGCTCTCCCATCTACAAATTTCAAAATATCAAAAGAAAATGATACTTAGAAAGCTTCAAAAAATACATCAAATAAATTTTGCTTTTACTATCAATATAATCTACTGTAAGACTCAAATGTTTCTGAGTATTTGTAGTTGACTATCAAATCTACCTGTCAGTAATCCAACTTATTTTCACTACATTCTCTTATCAAAAAAATTTTTGTGCACTTCCCTTTACTGTCTGTCTTCAATCTATCAACTGTTTAGATTCTTCTCTCCTAACACCACACAGAACCATCATTTATCAACTAAACTATAACAACAGGCTTAGTTGATTCCCACACCCCTAAATGTTCAAGTACTCAATTATCCTTAAAAACCATCTTTAATTTATGATTCTTTTCCAAAGCTGCTTATACTATGTCCACAGTGGACTGCCATTCTTGGGTCTTCTAATAATTCATATCCCAACTCCTAGTTCAAGTAATGACTCAAAGCTCACCTTTTTCAGGAAACCTTCCTTGATTTAACTCCACACTACTAGGATTACTTCTCTGCTCCAAGTGGCCTCAACACTTAGGCATTCTGTTAATAGGAAGGGTAAAAGGTGGTCATAGTGAACAGTGCTACCAAGAAATAACTTTCACAAAAGTATTTCTACATCCCCAAAAATGGTCTGTTAGTTACAAAGCTTTGTTGATCTGACGAACAAAGAAACAACCCATTCAACAACTGCTCTCTTTGGGTTTTGTCCTTGACACTGTAACTCTTCATAATCATTTTGTCCTATCCTCAAGCACAAATGATCCCTCTCAATTAAATCTACTGGATATGTGGTAGTGAACCACCTTTATTCCTACTACCTCTTCTGTCCCCCCAACACTCTGTCCACATCCCACAAATATCCCCAAAATTTCAAAAAGACAATAGCAGTGATACACACAAAACCATGTCTTTCTTTCCTGAAAAGAATTTTGAACCTACTTAGCCACAAGCTGAAAAACTTCCAACAAGCATAATACATCATCAAATTCCACTACATCAATAAGGTTTATCCTATAAGAATAATAGGGCTGTACTTACACATTCTTACTTGTGGTACTCCAAGAGGTCCTGCATAATTTTTATGCTGTAATACACAGGCCTAAAATGATAACTGAGAAACTCCCCAGTTAGGCAGATTTTCCAAGAGTATTTTTTATTGTTGCCTTTAAACAAACACAAGTAACTTTTTTTAATGTAAAGAATTAAGCAATTCCTCACTATCCAATCAAAAGCAAATAATAATTGTACCGATTACTTTTGAGAGGGTTAAGTTTGTACGATGCTGAGACAAAATTAGATGGACTGTCAATAAGAGTGGAAAGGGTGGGGAAACAGAAGGACGATCAGCCTCAAACGTGCATTAAAGTCTGTCTTGGACTCCTGTGAGTAGAAAATGAACCTGTGGACCTGGCTCTCCAGACTCTCTTCTTGCTCAGCTATTCCTAAAAGATTCACAGCCTTAAGCTACCTCACGTAATCTCCTATGCGTTCCTTGGGTACTTTCCTGCAGGCCAACAAACGCCTTCTTGTCGAACAACCTCCATCCACATCTCACCTACAACTCTCAATCACCTTCCGGTTTCAATAGGTGCGCCGCTGACTCGAAATCCACGTGTCTGCATTCGTCCAGAGATCTCAACCTTTAAAACCCAAACCTGTTTTTCCTTATCTCCCTATCCCAGTCGATGCGTTCTTCCAAGAGGCCAACTACACTCCCAGTCCCGCGCCTTCCCCCGAACATCCTTTACTGTGCATCACTCGTTTCCCATCACTTTCTTCCTTCCTAAACCCGAATCCTTCAATTACAGGCCTCCTCTTCCCGCCACCCTCCCTCGAGCACCCGAGCCCGCTCCCCCGTTAACTATCGTCCCCAGCCTCCCCATCTCTACGCGGCCTCCCACTCTAGGCCCCTGCCTGCGCCCCCCGGTCGGTGCCGGCCCTCGGGAGGGCGGCGGTCCGGCAGCTCAGCGCAGAGACTATCCCGGCGGACGCGCCCCCCCTCCCCGCTCAGGGCGGACGCGGTTGGGGGTGGGGGCGGGACGGGCCAGATGCCCCACCTCGACCCAGCCTGCGCCGGCTCCCGGAGCCGCTCCCTGGGCAGGCGTGGGAGAGCCAGCAGCCCAACCCTCCCGCGGTGCCTCTGCTTCTCACCTAGTCGCAGAGACTCGGGCCTCGCTCTCCACCAACAGCAATCCCGCGATGGCTGCGCCGCCGCCGCGCTCTCCTCACTCGCTTTTCCACCGCCCCCGACCGGCTGCTGAAGAGCGGACGGATAGCGGCACTCCCATTGGCTATGGCCCGCACTCGCGTCACCGGGCCCGACCGCACCTCGGGATGTGACTGGCTGGCGCGGCGCCCCCTTTCTACGTCTGCTCCTGATTGGCTCTCGCGCACACCCTTACTGCACACCCTCCTCCCTGCTCAGCGCCCCCCCCCCCGCCAGGTTACCATCCCGGAGGGGGCAAGGAGCGGGCGCCAGTGGGACACGAACGGCCAATGGGGGCGCAGAGAGAGGACCCGGAGGTGGGTGCCGCGGCGGCCCGCCGGCGTGCGGAAGCTTAGCCAATAGGCGCGCGCCCCACATCCCAGGCTCGGCAGCGCCCCCTGGCAGCTCGCTTTTCTGCGGGTCGCGCCCAGGGCCATGCCGGGCCGTGGGTGGTGCGGGAGGGGCGCCCACGCGAAATGCGAGGAGCTTGCGGGGAAGCTGGCGCGGCAGCCTATGAGCAGCCATTGTGGCGTGCTCCAGCTCTACCTACGTGGAGGCTGCCGTGCCTTTTGGTGGGGCCCAGTGGTCCTCCAGCCAGTGGTGAGTGTGAGGGGACCCTCTCGGACAACTACTAGCTTGGTTAGGGTACATGAGAACGAAGTCTTGGCTCTGTGGACCCCTGAACCTCTGCAGGGCGCCCAGTAGGGAAGGCTTCGAGTCCCGGTGTCGCCCGGCCCCGCTGTACTGTAGGTCAAATCATTCCACCTTTCACTTCCTCCAACATAATGCTGTACAAAACTTAGGGATAATGAGAGAAGTTGGAATAATGGTTATCTCTGAGGGATGGGGGCCTGCTTGGTGAGAAAGGGCACGAAGAAATCTAATTGGTGTTGGAGACATTCTTTTTCTTGAAGTGAGTGGTAGTTAAAGGGGCGTGTGCATTTATAGAAATTAATGGAGCTGTACACTTAAGGTTAGTGCACTCTATGTGCTATGTACAAGGTGAGTTAGAGATAACTCACCTCTTATAATAATAAAGGAATCGTGAGATTACCCAGTAGTAAACAATCCCCACAAAGAGTTAGCTGCTGATCAAAAATTGCAAACTAAAAACTAGGAATTGTGAGAAATAAAAATGAGTTACAGCTCCTGGCACACATTGGTTAGAACTTTAAGGATTGGCCAGGATGGCTCACAGTGATTGTTCTTTACGGCTTTAGTGTTTGTTTCAGTGCCTGGCTCTGTTAATGACATAAAAGCACTCAAAGTGCTGCACCCAGTAGGAAACTACAAAACCTTACTGAGCTGCCTGCTCTATGGCCTACCTAAACTCTGAGCCCAGGAAACAAACTTTAAAACCTTGAATACCATGGTTTCTACCCCTAATGACTCACAATCCAACACCAAATCCATTTCTGGAAGCAGTCACAAAACACAAATCCAGGGGTTGGGGATTTAGCTCAGGGGCAGCGCGCTTGACTAGCATGCACAAGGCCCCGAGTTCGGTCCTCAGCCCTGGAAAAAAAAAAAAAAAGAAAGGACACAAATCTAAAATAGTTGCTTACCTTCAGGGAGGAAGCATTCTATCTACCACATTAGGCAAGACAAAAGAATGGACCTAGAACCCACTCAGTCCTGCAGCCAAATTCTGAAATAATTCTGAAATAGCAACTGTCCGGTGAAACATTTCCTAAAGCAGATCTGTTATGCTTTCTCCAAAACAAACAAAAACTTAGTGCACCTGTATCCACAGTTATCTGGGAGGCTGGCCAAAGGGGTTGGAGTTTAGCCTGGGCATTGTAGCAAGCATTGTAGCATTTTCATCTCAAAAAACAAAAACAAAAACTATATCAATATTATGTAATGGGTGCCTCCAGCAGAGATCTCCACAGATAAGCAGAAAGCTTTCTGGAGGAACACAGAACAGTCTTACCAAGATGGTACAAACCCATGGGTAGAATATGTTATATGGCCAGAATCCCTATAAAACACCATTTTTTTTTTAAGAAAGAGGAACAGTGAGACAGAGCAAGAGAGAAAAAGAAACAATTTTTATTTAGTTTTTCATGCAGCTTTCGTTGCTCCAAGACTTCATTCACTGTGTATGTGATGCTGGGGATTGAACTCACGTCATGCATGCCAGGCTAGCGCTGTAACTGCTGAGCCACCACTCCATCATTCTTAAATGAATTTTAAAAATCCTTATAGCTACAACAAATGAGCAATTAATAGTCTTCCCAAAAGGCAATGATGGGTTTGGCCCCTGAGTTTACCCTAGAAAACTTAATGACACTGCTGTATTGTAAATTTGAATTGTCCCACTAAGAATATGTAAAGGCTTGGTCGTCTGCCTGGCTCTATAGGAAAGTGGTGGAACTTTTAAGTGGTGGGCCCTACTGGGAGGACTTAAGTTAATGGGCCCATGCCCTCAAATTGGACTAAGGGACATCAGTCTCTTCCTCTGTGTTTTACTTCTCAGCCATGGTGAAAGGAGTAGCTTGCCACATGCTCCCTACCATGATATTGTTCCTTACCACATGCCCAAAAAGAATGGGTTCACCTCACCATGGACTGAAACCTCCAAAACTGTGAGCCAAAATAAACTTTCCCTCCTTTTAAGCTGATTAGATAATAGGAAGCTAAGTAAAACAAAGAAAAATGTAATCATTCATTTAACTGTTTTCCCCATCTTTCCTCAACAAAAGTCCTGAAAATTAGGCTTCCATATATTAGATTCAACTGCATTATAATTTTATTGAAATATGAAATAGCTGTACATGCTTTTAATCCAGGTTATAGAAATGGTGTACTATAAATGAAGATAAATTGCAACAGGTAGAAAAAATGTACTATTGTATTTTTAGTCTAAAAAGAGATACCCCATATTTACTGATAAAATACATAGGACTAAAACCAAAGACATATGATACACATAATGTAGTTTTAACTACTTGTGAATCCCTTAGAATTTCATAACATCTTTAGAAATAGAAAATAAGGAAAGTCAAGCATTAATTCTTTCTCAAGCTTTACTGTTTATGCAAATACTACCTCTTCCTGCCCTAAGGAAACATTTTTCTTATGGCACATATCATTTTGTGGCTCCTGATAAATTTTTCTGTCAATGTTGTATTAAATGTAATTCTGGCGAGGTCTTTACTGTGTTCCTCATAAAAAGTCTATGCAAGTAGTCATCTAGATTTTTTTGTTTTAGAAAAAAATTGAGGTTCATTGAGACAAGTAAAATGACAAAGTCATACAGCTATTAGGTGGCAGAACTGAGACTGAAATGTAGGTCTCTTTAATGGCAAATATCATAATTGTTCTACGGTGCTCCATTTGCTACCTCCAAAACAATATGAAGTCATTATGTTTTGTCCTAATACATATTTGTATTCCCCTTAGTGAGAAGCACAGAATCATCTCTGTAACTCATGAAATTCATCAGATTTACAATTATTTTCATCATGTTTTATCTTTACAGATTCCATAACAATTTAAACATAGCTATTTTTTGCGTATTATTATTATTATTGCAAAACTGAAGGGAATGTAACTCTCTTTGTAAATGCAGTGGAGATCTCATCACAAAATATATCAGAGATGTTTATTCTGATAACAGTTTAAGGCTGAGCTAAATTCGAGTTATTCTCTGCAGTTCATTTGGTGATCTCAACCTTGCTCTGTACCCAGCTAGGACATCTGAAATTGGTCTGCTTTACTGTCTGTTAGTAAAACCACTAATAACAATAAAAATAGCCTATTAAGTTTCTAACATTTCCACTAGAACATCAATTGTCAATTCGAGCAAGTATGCACAGGTTCCTGTGGCTTCATTTCCACATCTCTGAAAGGAGAGTGAAACCCAGTATCTGTCTTGGGTATTTCAGAGATGTGTGAAATAAGTTTGGTTTTCATCTGGAGGTAAATGATCTGACCGTCCGACATCCTACAAGCTTAATCTAAGTGGAGCAACAGAGGAGGTGCTGTACCTGACTCTTCTGTAGCACTCTGTGTTCTGATCCAATGGTCAGATTCTCACCTGTTTTCTCTAGATCTTGTTTGTTGATATAGGTGTCCTGGTGTTACCTAGCTCACAGGTCTTGAGAGGAAGAAACACGGTATTTGTTACATTTCTTTAGATACCAACTGTCAGTTTTCTGGTCTTTATTGTGAAAAGAAAAAGCCATCTTTCTGCCCAACTTATTTCCAAATCTCATCAGATGGTCATTGTTTTGCCCATCTTTCGTGGGTGGCATTGTCACGATTTGGACCTCATTTTGGGATAATAGTAATTGAATATAGAACCCTGAGATCTAAGAATTCTTCTTTTCTTTCTCCTGTCTTTTTATTTCTTAAGGATTTACTCCCTTTGTGTATGAGTCAGAACAGAGCTGCTATAGATGCCCAGAAATGAGAATCACTAGTTTGTCATCTTTATTATAATATCATAGCATGTCCAAAGTGTAAGCCAGAGAATCAAATCCACCTATTTCCTGTTCTTTGAGTGGTGCTTTTTGCGAACAGTGCCGCCACACCCTGGAGCTTCTGGAGTAAGGCCTCCTCCCAGACCTATTTGCTAACAAAGGCCCGAAGCTGGGAGAATTTCAAGCAGCCAACCACACCTATATGTAGAAAAAACTATTAGTGTTTACAGAGGTATGAGTCTTTGAGGAAATAAAATATATTTGATTTGATTGCTAATCTCCTATTGACCAGAATAGAGAACATTGCACAGATTAGTTTCTCCCTAAGTAAAGCCATATAACCCCCCACTTGCAGATTTCTTTTCTAATGAAATGGGAAGCAGTTGGCTAGAGAATAGTGATTAAGGGTCCTTATTCTAGAACTGAACTCCTGACTTTAAAATCTCAGTACTACCATGTACTATTTATGTGACCTTGGGCAACTTGTTTTACCTCTGTGTCTGTTTTCCAGACCCAAAATGGGAATGACAGAAGTACTGCATACTCCGTATGGGTGCTTTGACACTGGATATTTTAAAGCATTTCGAGTAATTTCTGGTACATGGTAAGTCCTGTCTAAAGTATTTTCTATATTGTGTGTGTGGGGAGGTGGCAATAAGGATTGAACCCAAGGGGTGCTCTAACACTGAGCCACATCCCCAGCCCTTTTTATTTTGAGACAGGGTCTTATTACTGCAGAGGGGTT
Source organism: Aplodontia rufa (assembly GCA_004027875.1). Classification (NCBI taxonomy): domain Eukaryota; kingdom Metazoa; phylum Chordata; class Mammalia; order Rodentia; family Aplodontiidae; genus Aplodontia; species Aplodontia rufa. The sequence goes on from PVKS010009670.1 coordinate 48,588, forward strand.
CTGTAAATTGTCCAGGCTGGCCTAGCACTTGTGATCCTCCTGCTTTAGCCTCCTGTGTATCTAAGATTACAGTCATGTGCCATCTCACCTGGTATATTTGTTGAATCTGAAGGAAAAAAAAGTGAAATGCTTTCCAGAATCAATGTCTATCTTTTATTTTTGTAATGTCATTTTATAGATATTATTTTAAATCTCATGATAAGATAGATATTAATAACTCCATTTTATTAATGAGGACACAGAAGATAGGGGGATTTGGTTAAATTCCCTAACATTGCATAACTGAGTAATAGAGTTGGAAATTCTAACCCAGTTGTATGTAATTCCAAACATTTGGTGTTCCACTGTTGCATATTGCCTCCTAAAATGTCTTATCTATTCATGGTTCTCATGAGTTGACTCTAAATGCTCTACATTTATTTGTAGACATACTGTTTTAGAACTTCTCTTAAGAGTTATTTTGTGGAGCTAGAGCGTTGGCTCAGCGGTATTGCACTTGCCTGGCATGCACAAGGACACGGGTTCAAACCCTGCACCATATATACAACAAAATGTTGGAACAACCAAAGCCACATAAAAAATTAAATAAAGTTGACTCTTTCTTTCTCTCTCTCTCTCTCTCCCCATCCCTATCCCTCTCTCTCTTTAAAACAAGGAGTTATTCTGCCCAGCTGCTCTCTCTTCACAAATAAGAAGTTCAGTGATTCTCCCAAGGCTACCTGATTATTTAATACCTGTTAAGTAGCCATTGCATACCAGCCAACTATCTGTGGGTAAGGAAAGGAATAAACATTTATATTACTTATCTCAGTGCCTTTCACATAGTAATCAGTCAACATTTGCTCTTTTTATCACTTGTTCACCTAGTCGTTCATTCAACAAGTGTATATTAGGCATGTCTTATAAGTCAGGCACCTGGGATTATAAAAATAATCAACATATGATTTCTCTTGAATTTCATACTAGCTGTCCAGTATGAGAGCCACTAGCCATATATGACTTCTGAGCACTTGAAATGAAGCTGATGCAGATTGGAATATACTAAAAGTATTTTTAAAAAGCACAGAGATTTACTAAAAATAAATAAATAAGGTAGAACTACCTCATTAAGAAATGTTATATTAGTTTCATGTTGAAGTTATGGAAAATGATGGGTTAAGTAAAATATATTATTAAAAAGATTTAAGATTTTCATCCTTATTGTTGTTTTGTTTTGTTTTTGATGTGGTCTTGCTTGCTGACTTGCCCAGGCCTCGAACTTGCAATCCTCCCTGCCTCAGCTCCTGAGTAGCTGGGACCATGGGCATATACCACCATCTCTGACTTCTTTTTTACTTTTTAAAATGTGACTACTAGATGAGTTAAAATTTTATGTGGCTTTTATTATGTTTCTATTGGACAAAATTGGTCAATGGCAAAAAGGAGAAACAAAATACAAGTGTTATAGGCAGAGACAGTAGAAAGCTTTGTGGGAGCATAGAGGAGCAGCTAGATGGGGGATTCAAGGAACGCTTCAGAAGAGGTAATATTTTACCTGAATGTGAAAGGATGAGTAAGGATGCTGTCAGATGAGTATTTCCTAGGCAGAAATTGGGCGTGCAGAATGTTCCATGAACTTGAAAGGGTAAACAATAAGGTGAAATATGGTACTTGCTTAGTTTTTCTCAAGATCAAAGCAGAAGACAGAGGTACTTGCTGAGACAGATTAACAGATGGAGTTGGAAAAATAAATTGAAATAAGATTATAATAAGTCATACAAGCCATTCACTATTATTTTTTATAAAGAGATCTAGTTTTATTTGCACTTTAAAAAGATAACTTTAGCAGCCATGTGAAAATGACTGAAAGAAGGGAAAAGACTTGGATGGGAAACAGGGATAGGTTTAAGTGGCCATAATTTTGGGCAATGGTAGTGAAGTGAAGGTAAGCATTGGGTCACAAAAGACATCTCAGAAGTTGAACTGATGAGAGCTGATAATTTACATGAAGGAAGCAAAGTAGAAAGGGGGGATTAAGAGAGAGACCAAGTGACAATTTCCTTCTATTCATTTAAAAGATATTAACTGAAGGCTTACTTATGTGCCAGGTAGTAGGGTATTAGTGCTTAATGTGATTAAATTTAAAACATTTACAGAGGCTGGATGTGGTGGCACCTTGCTGTAATCATAGTGATTCAGGAGACTGAGGCAGGAGAATCACAAGTTCAAGACCATTCTCAACAACTTGGTGAGACCCTATCTCAAAACTAAAAAAATAAGGAAAAAAAAAGGACTGGGAATTTGGGTCGTGGATCAGTGTTAAAGTGCCCATGGGTTCAATCCCTAGTATAAACAAACTTTTACTAGGGATCAGAAGAGAATAATAAATGACTGACTAAATCTGTACTTAATTATTAGTCCATTAATGAAATCTTTCTTTTATTTCCATATCATAGTCTTGAGTAAAGGATGAAAAGATTTCTATTTGTGAGAGTAGGGGCTCCTCATCTAATTAATAGCCAGTTAAAGCAGGAATCTAGTGCTAAAGAAAGAAGTCACAGACCAACAGATATAAAGACTCATAAAGTTTAGAGAAGGAAATGAAGAAACAGGAACTCCTTTATAAAATGCTTGTAAACTAGTACATTGCACTTTGAAGAGCAATTTAGCAATTTAGCAAAAATGAAAGTGTGCATGGCATAGGATTCAATTCTTGAACTTGTGTATCTCTGAACCTTGCAAGAAAGGTCCAACATCCCACTGCATGTATGGGAAGGAAATTATGACTGCTTCTAATTACCTGTATTTGTTAAAAATATATTACCCTAGTGTGGAAAAGAAATTGAGCTTTACTAAAATTTTACATAAGCATTGAGAATGGCTATGTTAGTCAACTTTCTGTCACCATAACAGAATAGCTGAAAAATAGACTTAAAAAGAGGAAGGTTGGGAGTGTGTGTAGCTCAGTGTAAAGCATTTGTCTAGCATGCGCAAGGCCCTAGGTTTAATCTTTATTACCTCACATAAACACCCCAAAAAAGTCATTTAAAAGACTAATGGTTGGGGCTGGAGTGGTAGTTTAGCAGTTACAGCACTTGCCTGGCATGCACAAGTATGCAAGTTCAAACCCCAGCACCACGTATACAATGAAGTCTTGGAGCAATGAAAGCCATATGAGCAAAAAACAAACCAAAACAAAATAAAGTTGATGCTCTCTCTCTCACTCTCTCTAAATTAAAGAAAAGATTAATGGTTTATTTTGGCTCACAGTTTTGGAAGTTTCAGCACACGATTGGCCTGTCACTTTGGGACTGCTGTAAAGCAATACATCATGGTGGGGAGCATGTTACAAAGGAAGCTGCTCACTTCATGGTGGTGGGGAAAGGAAAGAGAGGAAGGGAGGGCCAGAGTCCCAATATTCCCTTCAAGGGATCACTCCCAATGACCTAACTTCCTTTCAAGAAACTCTAGCTCCTAAGAGTTCCACCACTTCCCAGTAGTATCATGAGTTAAGGACCAAACCTTTAGCTCATAGGTCTTTGAGGGACATTCAAGATGAAGCTATACCACTAGCACTTTCATTCAGTTTGTATATTAGGTATCATATGAATGTTGACAACTCTCAAATTTAAATTCCAGTCTTATCCTCTTCCTAATGATTATGATTCCTTTGAAAATATGAAAGGTGAAGGAAGTTAATAGATAACTAATAAAAAAGATGAATCAAGAAATAGCAGTATATGCATATTATTGAAAGTTATCAAGCTAAATGATAGACTTATATCTTGAGGTTCCACAGACATATCTTCCCTTACTGCTATTCTCTTCCAGTGCCGGTCTGCTCCGTCTGGACAATGAAAGTGGGCTTCTCACAGAACCAAGTCATAGGCATTAGTGCAAGAGAAAACAGCATGGGAGTGGCATTGGGTGTGGAATAGTTGAGAATAGGGCAGTCAGGGACTTTACAGCTAAGGAACAACTGGTCAGAGGATGAACATAAAATTAGTGAAACAAAGGAAAGTTCTATGACAAAGGGAGAGACAATATGTCAGGGAGTGGGAATAGAACATTAGGAGGGGATGAAAAGGTTTATGAAAAATAACAGTATGGAATAATACCATAGCAATAGCAAGATGGTCATTTGCTCTCCTTTCTTGCTTGCCTTCTCCCTCACCTCTCCTTTTTAGCAAAGAGCAGAAATAGAGACCATAGTAGAAGGGGAAACTAAACTGAAGTCCTGGGACCCCAGGAGAATGGCAACTTCCAAAAAGGATGACAAGAAGGGGTTGACTGCTCATCTGTAGTATAAATAGAAGGAAATTCTCCACTTTGCCCATATTCCTGGAAGAGGAATACACAGGTCAGGCATTCATAAGGCTAAGCTTGTCTGTAGTAATAAGACAAACATTTCTACCAGTCCAAAATTACCCTTTACATTTCTTTAAAGTCAAAAGTGTGTATTTTCTGTGGTAATCACACAAAAAAGACTAATAAAGTTTGAAGAATGAAGAAGAAACAATTATCAGCAACCTTAGTTTTTGTTCTGACTTACACATAACAAGATGCCCTGAGTGCTTTATACTTTAATCACAAACACATTGTACCTATCAATAGAGGTTCAGGTGAGCTTTGCTGATGTTCCCAATTACAGTAGTTACTAAAAATTATTGGCATCTAGGTTAAAGTTGTGTTGGCCAGAAGAACTTCAACTTCAGAGCAAACTCTTAGAAACTAAAAGAATAAAGTGAGAAAAGGAAGAACCTATACTTGAAATAAAAATGAAAGGCAAATTTTTCATCTCTGAAAAAAAAGTGGCAATTCAGGTTACACAGGCCTTCAAATACAGAATGATAAGGAAAAGCACAAGGAAAGTACACAGAGATTAAAGAAAATTAGTCATTCAGATGGAGAGGAGTTCTTTTCTTACAACATGTAAAAACTTGGTCAACCTGGGATTCTAGAGTCATTGTTTATTATGCTCTAATTTTTCAAGAATATACCACAGCTTTTACTTAATAAAAACATTAGCAGGAAAGAAATGTCATTTTTTTAAAAGTATTTATTTATTTATTTGCTGTGCTAGGTATTGAATCCAGGGCTCTCTATCTCTGAGCTACCTTTCCTAGCCTTTTGTTTATTTTTAAATTTTGAGAGATGGTCTTACTAAGTTGCCAAGACTGTCCTTGAACTTGTGATTCTTCCTGCCTCAGATTCCAGAGTTGCTGGGGTTACAGGTGTAGGCCATGACATTCAGTGGCTGTCATTTTTTTAATTATAGAAACTAATATTCATATTATTCAATAAAATAAAAGAAATGCCAAGATATTAGAAATAGACTTAATTGTCCATTTTAAGTATGGTATTGCTGGGGGGGTTTCTGGAAGAGCTGGCTGCTGCGAGGACTAAAAGGCTAGAACAACAATAGGAAACAAAAAAGTAAGAAAGTAGGGAGGTGAGGAGTTGGAAATCCCAGCAGATTATAGGGTCTCATTTTGAACCTTGATGGTCTATAAAGTTGACTTTTGACCCTAGGACAAGCAATTTCTCAGTGAAGGATTCAATAACTAAAATTGTTTAGGTTGGTACAATTGACCTGAATGCCAGTTGATTGATTTTACAATTAAGGAATGTATCCTTCTAGAAAAAGAATGCTTATATACCCTCTTCAAAACTGTCCTTTTCCCAGGACCATAGTCCTGCATCAGCTGAATGCCAAAGGTCACTGGGTAGGCTGGGAATTCCTGTCAAAGGAGACAGTAAGACCAGAGGTATTTTTCAGTTAGCTTATGGTGAGACTTCTAACCCATAGAAGAATATTTTTCTTAATGCTAGACACTATGCCAAATTTGTTTTTCTGAACCTGCTTAAAAATGTTTTGATTACTTTTGGAATAATTTTAGATTGACTAAATAGATACAAAGGTAGACCAGAGAGTTCCCATATACCCTTCACCCAACTTCCTCTGTTTACATCTTTTACAGTCACTGTGCAGTTGTCAAAACAAAAGAATTAACCTTGGTGCAACACAATTAACTGTGGACTTTATTCAGATTTCATTAGTTTTTCTACCAATGTCCCTTTTCTGTTTAAGGATCCAAACCACAGTCCAGCATTGTATTTAACCATCGTGTTTCCTTACTCTCCTCTAATCTTCAACAAGTTCTCTGTTGTCTTGTCTTTTCTGACTTTGACAGTTTTGGGGAGTATGCAGTAGATATTTTGTGGAATGTCCTTCAGTTGGGATTTTTCTGATTTTTTCTCATGATTAGACTGGAGTTTTGAATTTTAGGGGAAGTTACAACAAAGGTGAAGTACTTTTTTCATCGCCTCCTGTTGGGGCACATGCATCAACATGCCTTTTGACTGAGGTTGTTCATCTTCCCACTTGGTTAGGGTAGTGTCTGTCAGTTTTCTCCACTGTAAAGTTACTATTTTTTTTCTCATACTCTTCTTTGGAAGTGAGTCAATAAGTCCAACCCATGCTCAAGGGAAATGGAGTTAAGCTCTACCTTCTGGAGCAGTGAGTATCTATAAATACTGTTTTAAATTTTTCTGTAAGGAAATTTTGTTACTTTTCCTACATGTGTGTTTTCATTCATTCATCAGTATTATATATGTATGAGTGTGTGTGTGTGTGTGTGTGTGTGTGTGTGTATTATTTGGTTTAAAATAGAACAGCGTCATTTATTTTGTCACTCAAAGTGTTCCAGGTTTGGCCATTGAGAGCTCTTTCAGGTTGAGTCCTGTACCTTTAGAAATGTATTTAGAGGGCTGGAGCAGTGGCTCAGCAGTATCGCACTTGCCTGGCATGTGTGAGAACTTGGGTTCAAACCACAGAACCACATACACTAAGTGTCAGAGCAACAAAAATCAGATGGAAAACTAAATACAATTTATTCTCTCTCTCTCTCTCTCTCTCTCTCTCCTCTCTTAAAAAAAAGAAGAAGAAGAGGGACTGGAGCAGTGGCTAAGCAGTTACAGTGTCTGCCTGGCATGTTCAAGGATGTGGGTTCCAACCCCACGACCACATACACAACAAAGTGTTGGAGCAACGAAATCCACATGAAAAATTAAATAAAACTGATTCTATCTTTCTCTCTCACACACTGTCTCTCTTCTTAAAAAAGGAAATGAAAGAAAGAAAAGAAAAAAAGAAATGTATTTAGAAACAAAGCTTTGAGTGCTGAGTATGGTCTTTGCTACTGAGGTGTCATTGCTTCTAGACCTGCTCATAGCTAGCAAATGTGTGTATGGGTTTACACTCACACATGCCCTACTCCACATACACACATATCTCTCTATTTATCTATCTGAATATATATTAAAATAATCATAAGTTCCTGTAGCAATCTCCAACTCTAATGTAGAACCAGAGAATTAGTCTCCCCAAATGAACTTGTAACTTCCTTTTCTGATAGAAACCTGGCTCCAATTGTCTACCATTTATTTACTAATTTGTTCTACCTTAGTATTCATGTGAAGTATTTTCAGAATCACTAACCTAAACCAATTACAAGTATTTTTACTTGTTTTTTGGTTTTTGTTTTTTTTTTGGTGTTGGTGAAAAGCATGAAAGGAATTTTAATCAGTATGAGTACAGCATTTTTATATGGTTCTTTTTGTCTTTACCTTTAATTATTCAGTCAAAACATGATTTTCCAAAGTTGGATCAACTACTCTTTTTATCTTATTCCCTTCAGTGAAGTTACATAATACATTTGTAATACATAAAATTCATTTGTCACTGTGTGCATTCCTAGGAATCCTCTCTGATTTTTATTTAATTTGCATTCAGAAAAGCTTACTATTTGTGATTTATGATTCTGAAATTTGACAAATCTTAAATCATATGTCTTCAACTATAATATCATGCAGAATAGTTCTATCATCCTAGAAATTCTCCTGTGCAGGTCCCTTTGTACTCTGACTTTGATTTTAAAATATTGATTTCTCCTATTAATTTGTTCAATTACTTAAGCTACATAGCTCTTCTCAAAGCCTAGGAGACATTTTGCTGGTTTCTCATAGATGCTGAATTTATGTGTATGATTCTAATTTCTAAAATTTTAGAAAACTTCTCACTACTAGTCACTGCCACTGCATGTCTTACCTAAATAGTTCATCCACAAAACTATAGTGACCAGAAACTTTCTTCTGAAAAACTCATGTTAGACTGAACTATGGTACGGTTCCTTCTTTGTTATTGAGATCATCAGAGTAGGGTATGAAAAATCTCTGGAAAAGATATATACATAATCTGTTATTTACAAATTGGTGAGAATTTTATGTTTGTGTAATGAGTAACTCCAGAGCAGATTATAAGGGTGCTACTTGTTAAAACACATCAGAACCTGACCTCCAAATGTCAAAAATGGCTCAATCCATTTAGATATCTATCTGTTATAGCTCCTTGATCTTTTCTTGCCTTTCTCAAACCCTTCTAGACTCTTCTGACAACCTGAGGTATGGGCCTCTCCCCCCAAAAAAGTGCATAATATATTTGCATACCATATGCTGTATATAATTAGAAACATCTCATAAACCTTCTTCCCCCACCTGAAGATGGGAGCACAGTTGTACCTTTTAGGAGTCCATGGATTCCAAGTTAAGGATAATGATCGAAACATGAGTAAAGCAAGTTGATGAATACATCAAAGGATATGTTCAAAATTAATTTGTGTATTTTAATAACATGAGTTAAATATAGGTAAGTGCATTGTGATAATTTATTTGTCAACTTGATTAGATTATAGTGCCCAGTTTGGTCAAAACAACAGTCTAGATGTTTTTTCTGTAAAAGCATATTTTAGATGTGATAAACGTTTAACTCAGTAGATTTTGAGTAAAGCAAATAATCCTCCGTAATAAGTGTGTGCTTCATCCAATCAGCTGAAGACTTTAAAAGCAAATAGACTGAGGTTTCCTAAGAAGGAATTCTTTTTAAGACTACAACATAGAAAGTCTGTGTAAGTTTCCCTGCAGAATTCAGAATCGCAACTAATCCCAATCTTACAAGAATTTCTAACGTACCTATCTAGCCCACAGATTTCAGACTTGCCAGCCTCCACAGTTATGTGAGCCAATTTTTTAAAAAAACAAATCCATGTACTCACACTGTATTGGTTCTGTTTCTCAGGAGAACCCTGATTAATGCATACATCAAACTATAACACATACACACTGAATTTCCGTAGATATATCTAGTTCCCATCTCAGTATGAAAAATGGTGAAAACTTTTAGTGTTTATCTTAGTCTGCTATAACAAAATACCTTTATTTCTCACCATTTCTGAAGGCTGGGAAATCCAAGATCAAGACATGGGCAGATTTGGTGTCTGGTGAGGGTTGCTTTCTCTTTCCAAGGTAGCATCTTGTTTATTTATGTTCTTGTATAGTGGAAGTTAGAAAAAGGATTTAAAAAAAAAGTCCCCCCAGAACTTTTATAAAGCACTGATCCTATCCATACATGAGAATACAGCCTTCACAGCCTGATCACCTCCTAAAGGACCCACCTCTTAGTAAGGGAGTAAGTTTCAACATGAATTTTTGAGGGACTATAAACATTTAAATCATAGCAGTGTTTAGCTAGGTATTGTCTCTGTTTTGATGCAGATTTGATTCCTCTTGTCTTTGCATTGTCTGAGTCCTTCAGAAGCTCTTTCTTTGTTTATGCTGTTCTTATTCTGTCATTCTATACTTAGATGATCTATTTCTGTTGTCACAAATTGCTACAAACTTAGTGACTTAAAACAATCCAAATTTATTATTTTATAGTTATGGAGGTCAAATCTAAAATGCATGTCAGTAGATCTGGTTTCCTTTTAGAGACTAGGGGAGAATTCCACAAGATGCCAGTAGAAACCCCTTGCCTCCTGAGAAGTTGTAATGAGCAGAAGTGTTTCCAGGTATTACCAGATGTCTCCTGTGGTGCAGAACTGCTCTGTCAAAATTACTGTTGTAGACTAATCATAATAATCCAGTTCTCTACCAGTGACTTATTAAGTAAGGGTATGTGATCCAGTTCTGATAAGATGAAAGGGGAAATTTGGGGGTCATGGGTGGAAGGAAGAGTTTTCTAAGGAACATTTTCCTGTCTGAAAAAATGAAAGCTAAAAAAGACATGGTCTTTCTAGTCTTCTGTCCCTTGCTGCTGGGGATGCTAATACGTATGGACTTGATTTTTTTTTCATGGTAAAGACTGCTTTATTGGTGACAAGTTAATAATATTGATCCTCAAAGAATTCAGTTATTTATAAAATTACTTGTACGTAGAGAGCTGAATGAAACTGAACCAACTAATTACTGGGATAACTCAAGTCAATTGTGTTTCTTCAGAAATGAAGCCACATGGGCTGGAGCAGTTGCTTGGTGGTTACGGCATTTGGCTGGCATGCACAGGAACGGGTTCAAACCCCAGCACCACATACCCAACAAAATGTCAGAGCAACAAAGGCCACATGAAAAACTCAAATAAGCTGCTGGAAGATAGCGACCACCCCACCAACAGTGACTCCAAGACGCTCCTGAGAATCACCTCACGCTGCAGGAGTGCACTCGGATTCCCACGGTAGGACAAAGCTCCCAGTGTGGGGGAACATTACCCCCCCACACTAATTTTTTTTAACTCCAAAGGAATAGTGTGGTCCATTAACGAATATAAAGGTGGAAGCTTGTGGTGCCCAAGCAATCAGCCCCACACCTGGGGGGAGGGGAGCTAAACCAGAAGAGAGGAAACAGAGCAAGTTTCCTATCAAATACCCTAATCTGGCCTCAAACTCCCTGATCTGATTGCTCTTAATTTACATGAACTTGGTATAAGGCTCTGGGAATTAATTGCTCACATTAGGGAACTTACAGCTGTTTGTGCAAGCAGCAGCATCCAGCCCACCATTGCGACATACCCCTGAGGGCGGGGCAGGTTGCTCAGCAAAAAAACGGTCTTGGGGTCTCAGACACCACAGTCAGAAAACCAGAGTCTGTCGCCCCGATATTTGGCCTTTTCCCAAGGGGTCTGTGTGGTGCTGGGATTTCCCTCTCCACCTCCGGTAGCTGTAGCTGTCGGGGAAGCTGGGGAAGGAGAGGATTCAACACAAGAACTTTAACTCAATCACAGCGGACAATAACTCTCCACCCATGCTCACGGTTTACAAGAGCTGATTTTAAAGTCCTTTAACATAAGCACTCGCACTAGCGAGCGAGAGCGGGGTGGGTTGCTCAACAGCAACTTGGGGCCTCAGTCCCCACGGTGATAAAGAGAGAAGTCCCCCCACCAGCAGTCTGCCCTGGGGGCTGTGTGGAACTGCGAATTCCCTCTCCAGCTCGCAAACCTCTGAGTTGGCGACCTTCTGCCCATCCCTCTACACACCCGAATAGGAGGAGTCTGTGAACAGAGCTTGCTGCAGCAGGGCACAGCGTTCTAATAGGGGATCCTCTGTTTCAGCCTCTGCAAGAGCGACCTGTATCTCTCCATCAAGGCAAGGTCTGCTAACTGCCTCAGGAAACTTTGAATAAATGGGGCAGCATGGGCTTCCCCTTAGCATCTGAGCCCTGTACATAGCCAAGGCTATGTAGGCCTTGACCTCTCCAGGTGGGCGCCCCCTAGTGCTTGCAACTGAGAACCACATAAGGACTGGCACAATCTGGACCATCTTTCGCGGGTTTCTGTCAACCCACAGAGCACTCTTGGGACTTCTGAACATCACAAGTCACACAGAGTGGGTTGCCAGTGATCCTGAGGAAGCGGGGAGAAGGAATGAGGAAGCGAGTTTTAGGCTGGCCACTCTCCTTGGATCAGTCAGAGACCCACACATCTACGCTAGAATCAACTAGATTGTCTAAAGCTTCTGAGCCCCAGGCCCAAGAAAATCTAGAGTGTGGACAGGCAGAAAGTAATAACCTCAGGATTACAGCCCAGGGGTAGCTGAAATCTATCCTCACAAGAAGTGTGAGATGGCAGGTTCTTATACTCCTTTGCAACAGAAAATTTTGAGGAGATTCTCTAAGAAAATCCAGATCACCGGACTTATCCAAACTGCTTCTCCCCCGACAAGCTCAACTGTGAAGAATTCCCAGCTAGATGACAGATTTGAACACATCACCCCACGGTACATACTCACTGACATAGGGGGCAAAAAACTCAGAACATTCACAACTAGTTTTGTGCTGTTTTTCGTGTGCCTCTTGGGTTTTTTTTTTTTTAAATGGGGATCTGGCTGGAATATAATATTTTAAAATTTTCAACGTTACTGTGGTGTTTTTTTTAATCTTTTGTTGCTTTATGATTAATACTGAATTTGGTGTTGGTGGATGTAAATATTTATCCGTCGTATGTATTGGTGATTGGCTCCTACTTTCTCTATATCTTCTTGAACCCTACTGCTATAACATTGGATTTCAATAAGGAAAACATTTCATGATAGCAAAATAGCCTCAGCCTCTGGTGAGTGATGATAACCATGCCCCACACTAACCTCTTCCTCCCCTGTACTCTGGTAATCCCTAAAATAAGCATTTTTTCTCTCATCCTCACCCAAAGTCTTTACCCTACCTGCACCCCATTTCTATTTCCTTAGTCTTAATAGAATAACCTACTCCCCCCTAATCCCTTGTTCCTCTTTACTCTAAGACAGGTGTGATTTTATACCTCACCAATTCACCTCCTTGACTTCCTAGTCATTCCTTCTCCCCACTTTCAGAGAGACCCTGCTATCTGAAGAAATAGACATTCTTCAAAATGGGTACTTGCTTGCTATCATAATATGTTGTGAGAGCTCTCTCAAAGAAAACTGCTACTATTGGTGCTAGTCATCAGCACATCTGTTTTAGTTAAAATGGACTAGTATTCGCACCTATAGCCTCTCAAGTTCTCACAGAATGGTCTGGCATCTTTAGATCTGTATTGACCAAATAGCTACCCATCACAATGAAGCAAAGCCATAAGAAGCTCAAATTACTCCACCAAGAGTAACAGGGTTGAACTACAAGACACGTTCTCTGACTCAGAAAATGAGGAAAAGAGGAAATAACTCCCCTCCTCAACCCCACAGCTCGCATCCCAAGGACTCCATAGCCAGGGCCCTAGATGAAAACCAAAGATATTGTATCAACATTATGATTAGTAATTCAATCAAAGAGTTGAGAGATGAAATAAGGAAAAAGATCAGAGAACAATTTCAAGAGATGAGAGACAATTTCTACAGCGAAATAAGGGAATAATTCCATGAGATGAAAGATCAGTTATACAAAGAAATAGACATTCTGAAAAGAGATGTAGCAGAGCTATCAGGATTGAAAAACACAGTTAACCAATTCAGATCTTCACTGGAAGATACCAACACCAGAGTATACTCCAATGAACATAGAACTTCAGCTCTTGAAGAACGAGTATCCAAAAATGAAGATGTCGAATTCAAAGAAGATAAACAAGGTAAACAGCTTATATTACATAATCAGAACTTCCAAGTAATATTTGATGAGATGAGACATAATAATCTGAGAATCATTGGCCTGGAGGAAAACTCCGAACAGCAAACAAGAGGCTTCAAGAACCTTTTAAGCGAAATCATAAGTGAGAACTTCCCTCATTTTACAATTAATCTGAAATATCACATCCAAGATGCTTATCGAACACCAAGTAGGCCTCATCAAATGAGAAACTCAGCAAGACATATCATATACAAAATGAATAACAGAGAAATTAAAGAGAGAATTGTAAATGCTGCTAGAGAAAAGTCCCAAATCACATTCAGAGGCAAACCAATTCGGATCACTATGGATTTTTCAGAGCAAACAATGAAGGCCAGAAGAGCTTGGAACAATATCTTTCAAGTGTTAAAAAATAACAACTTCCACCCAAAGATAATATACCCTGCAAAACTCAGCTTCAAATGTGATGGGGAAATTAACTACTTCAACAGTAAACTCAAGCTAGCAAGATACATGAACACAAATCCTGCACTACAGAACATTCTCAAAGATGTTCTCCATTCAGAAGAAAATGCCAATGATATCCTAAATCCTTAAACAAGGGTGAGTCAATAATCATATTATACATAAATTGATTTCCAAGATGACTCAAAATTCTGTAATTCATACAAAGTCTGTGAATCAGCCTCCTATATCTATTCTATCTTTGAATGTGAATGGTCTCAATGCCCCAATTAAAAGACACAGACTGGCCCACTGAATCAAAAAACAAAATCCAACAATATATTGCCTGCAAGAGACACATTAGACACTCAAAAATAGACACAGGCTGAAAGTGAAAGGATGGAAAATGTCTACCAGGCCTGTGGCCCAAAAAAGCAAGCTGGTGTAGCGATTCTAATTTCTGACAAAATTAATTTCCAACTAAAATTAGTCAGAAAGGACAAAGAGGATCACTTTATCATACTAAAAGGGACAGTTCACCAAGAAGATATAACGATAATTAACATTTATGACCCCAATTACAACCCCCCCAAATATATGGAAAAAGTACTTAAGGACATTAATCCCCTCATTGATCTCAACACAATAATTCTGGGGGACTTCAACACACCACTATCAACTCTAGACAGATCATCAAAGCAAAAAATCAATAAAGACATCTCCAATCTGAACAACTCTATTAAT
>PVKS010009671.1:0-63093 GCA_004027875.1 Aplodontia rufa
GGCAAGAGGAGGGCAGGTTAAAGGCTACCAACTTAAGGAGACTTTATCTCAAAATAAATGTTTTTTTTTTTAAAAAAAAAAAAGGGCTAGGGATGTAGCTCAGTGGTAAAGCATTCCTGGGTTCAATTCCTAGTACCAGGAGAGAGAAAGGAAAAAAAGAAAAAGATTAGATCATGAAAGGCCTTAAGCAAGTTATTTGGCTCTATCACACAAGAAAGGGGTCCAATCTGGGACTTCATGCATGCTAGCCACGCACTGTACCTCAAGTTGCACCCACAGCCCAAGAGAGTACATTTCCCCCTATCAGACCAAGTGACTTCACATTAAGATGAGAAAAGATTCCATGCCAATCAGGAACCCTCAAAGGTTTTAGAGGATGGTGAGATGGAATTCTAAGATTTGCCTGCGGTATGAGGTTCTGGAGAGGATGGAGACCAGAAGTAGGAACATCCCAACGTGGGCAATAGAGCAACAGCATGGATATGTGTGAAATGGGTGGCCGGGGAGGGGAGGAACATTGGAGATGATGCCCAGTACCTTGCTGGTGATGTGGGCGCATAAGGAGCTGGCTGAGGGGTGGGTAGGATGATGTCAGCTTTTGACAGGTTCCCCTGGGGTGAGCTGCAGTGTGTAGTAGAATCAAGAAGGAGCAGCCCCAGGCCCAAACTCAGTATGGAGACAAGGGCTGTTGATTCAGATCTGGCAGTGACGTACCTCTTTGGTGACCAGTCCAGCTTCGGGAGATAGGAAAAGGCTCTCTCTGGCCAGCCGTCCTCATCAGCAACCACTGCCTCCCTCACTGCCCCACCCACCCAGGGGATGTGGGCCTGGGTCAGGGATTAAATGGGGACAAATGTCCTTACATAGTTCAGTCCTAAGCTGGCCTCTGAAATTCCGACAATCAAGGTTCTTCTCAAATTGCAGAGTCCTGGTTAGAATCCATGATCCACTCTCGTGGGGTTCAAGCCAAAGAATACGAAAGATAAAAAGCTCAAGACTAGAAGATTCTGTTCCTTATTTCTGCCCTAGACTGGTACTGACCTAGAGCAAGTCATTTCTCCTCTTAGTGTTTGTTTCCCTTTTGGTAAAATGCCATGGTAGGTTCTGGGCTTGGTTATAGTTTACAAGTCCTGCTTCTGCAGAACTCCAAGGCTCCCTAGCTGGAGCAACCTGTCCTTCCTAAACTGAGGAACAGCAGACCATGAATAGCTCCAATTTTATGTTTTTCTCTTGTAACAGATTTCTTTTTTGAGAGAATTAATTTTATTTATTTTTTCATCTGGCCTTTGTTTCTCTGACACTTAGTGATGTATGTGGTGCTGGGGTTTGAACCTGGGTCCTCATGCATGCCAGGCAAGCACCCCAACCACTGAGCCACTGCCCCAGCCCCTTTGTAATGAGTTATTTTTGTTTTTGGTACCAGGGATTGAATTTAGGGGTGCTTAACCACTGAGCCACATCCCCAGCCCATTTTTATATTTAATTTGGGACAGGGTTTCCCTGGTGTTTTTGTTTGTTTGTTTGTTTGTTTGTTTTATATTGTTTTAAAGAAGAGATAAGGACAGTGAGAGAAGGAAAAAAAAAAGAATCCATTTTATTTAGTTGTCATGTGGCTTTCATTGCTTGACACTTCATTGTATAAGGGTTTGAACCTGGGTCCTTGCGCATGCCAGGCAAGTGCCGTAACCGCTGAGCCACTGCTCCAGCCCCTTCAGGCTGGCCTTGAATTTCTGATCCTCTTGCCTCAGTCTCCCAAGCCACTGGGATTAAAGACATGCATCACTGTCCCCAGCTTGTAACAGGTTCTTAAACAGTAGTGACCCACTATTGTTGGTTTCCCAGCAAGGATGCACACATGACACTGAACAAACACGTGGGAAATGCAGATGAGGGGGGACATCTGGAAGTGGGTGATACTTGCTTTGACAATCTTCTTGTTTCTGGAGACTTCACGGCTATGTTTTATACTGTTCATGCTACCACCCTGGGTTGCAACTGAAGTTCCAAGTGGCATTCCAGGGAGTTCATAGAGGGCCCTGTCCACCAGGGCCGCTAACCTGAACAGACGCCACAGTGCTACTTCATCATTTTCTCAGCGATGATGTCATAGCTCCTGAGAACCAATTTCTGAGGATACCTACAGAGTTCTGTGCCATGAAGTAACTCATGTAATCTCCATGCAATTCTCCCAACAGCTTCACGGGACAGGTACGATTTTCCTACACATTTTACAGATGAGGGGATCTGAGGCTCAAATAGGGTTAAGAGCTCACCCAAGCTCACACTGTAAGCGACAGGGTCAGGATCAGCACCTAGCAATCTGATTCCAGAGCTCACTTTTATCCAATATGCCTGTAGTTCTCTGTCATTAACGCTATCACCAAATGTTTTCAGTTCTTTCTTGGACTCGTGGTAAGACTGATCTTCCTTACATTCTCTGGCCAATCCAACGTGAGCAGAAGTGGCTAGCTTCATTTCTGATGGAACTTTTAAAAGTCAGATGTCACCACCACATTCCTTTTTCCTTCTTTAATGGTTGTAGAAATACAAGGAAGGAGCCTCCCTCAACCTGGGTTCCTGAGTGGTGATGATGTGGAGCTGATCCCTGTCCTTCTACCCCCAGCTGATCTGCGATGGGATGTGATCTGAATAAAAAACAACTTTTGGGGCTAGACAGTGTGACTTAGGAGTTGAAGCGCTTGCCTGGCATGTGCGAGGACCTGGGTTCAAACCCTAGTACCACACACACAACTAAGTGTCTGAGAAGCAAAGTCCAGATGAAAGAAAAAATGAATAAAATTGATTCTCCCTCTCCCTCTTAAAAAAAAAAACAAACTTTTCATTTTTAGGCCACTGAAATTTGGAGGTTGCTTGTTACTATGGTGCAGCCTAACTCATCCTGACTAATTCATTGCTATATATTGTTTCCTGTTGATTATCTTTGGTTTTAGTCCCTGAGCCTGCTATACTAGTCAGATTTTCATCACCAAAACGAAATACCTGAAGGAAGACACTTACGAAGAAAAGTGGTTTATTAAGCCCACAGTTTTGGGAGGTTCAAAATCCCAAATCAGGCAGGGTCCCACTGGTTCAGCCTCTGATGGTGACAACAGATGGTGTCACATCATGGTGGGAGCAGGAGCGTGTGTTTAAGGAAGCATCACATTACCAAACAAGAAGACAGAAAGAGACTGGGGTGCCGCATGCCTCCTGAGGGCACAGCTTCAATGACATGAGAGCCTCCCGTGAGACACCACATCTCAAAAGTCCACATCGTCTCCCAATACAATCATCCTGGACCAAACTCCAACACACGAGCCCAGACCATCGCACCTGCCTTGTCCCAACTTCCTGAAACCACTTTCAGATTGGAAAAGCAACAAGAGTCAGTCCCCCAAACGGGGCGGATCTGTGTTTTGAGAGATTTGCCCATGTTGTACTGTGCTCTGGGGCAGAGGTCACACTGAATGAAATCTCCACCCAGCCTTGAAGTCCACAGACAGGCAATCAAGCTTCAAGACGCCTCAAGCTTCTCTCCCATATTCATTTATTGATTCTCTTTAATTTTATTCCCCACTTTTAAAGTAGGAATGACTGGGATGGCAGGAAGAGGGCCGGGCTGCCAAATCCTGGGGACACTGCAGGCTGACTATGACCTTGCAGGCCTGGATCTGAACCTCCTCCTCTGGGTGGATGACCAGAGCCAGCAGCCGGTCTGCCAGCCGCGATTCGTCCCCAAAGAGGGCTTCATGCAGGGACTGTTCATTGTAATGCCATTTCACAGCTCGGTAGTGGGGTGCATTCCGGCCCTCGCTCAGCCGTTCAGCAAACACTAGAACCTCGAACAGCAGACTTCCTGGCTGTGAGGACTGGAACAGGTTCAGAAAGTTGGACTGCACCTGCGATGTGGGAAGGGAGAGAGAATGGGTGAAATCCCTGGCAAGTTCTA
Source organism: Aplodontia rufa (assembly GCA_004027875.1). Taxonomy (NCBI): domain Eukaryota; kingdom Metazoa; phylum Chordata; class Mammalia; order Rodentia; family Aplodontiidae; genus Aplodontia; species Aplodontia rufa. Next base: position 3,950 of record PVKS010009671.1, read on the forward strand.
AAATTCCTACTCTTGAATTCTATTATCTCAGCTCTTCAGAATACCTGCGCTTCAGCCTCAGCTGCATAAGAAGGATCTAGTTTTCCTCTCATTATCATCTTCTAATTTAATTACATTGTGATCATAAAACATGAGTGATAGAATAATGTGGATTCTAGGAAATTTGTTCAGAAAAAAATTTAAGGGTTAGTGTGTGATTAATTTTCATAAATAGGACTGGAGGGGGCTGGAGTGGTGGCTCAGTGGTTTCTGCACTTGCCTTGAATGTGCAGGGATGTGAGTTCAAACCCCAGCACCATGTATACAACAAAGCGTCAGAGCAACGAAGGCCAAATGAAAAAACAATAAAAATTCATTCTCTATCTCTCTCTCACTGTCCCTCTGCCTCTCTCTTAAAAATAAATAAATAAATAGGGCTGGAGTGGTGACTCAGTGGTTACAGAGCTTGCCTGGCATGCACAAGGACACGGGTTCAAACCCCAGCACCATGTATGCTGTGAAACGTTGGAGCAACAAAGGCCACATAAAAAACTGAGTATATTTGATTCTCTCTCTCTCTCTTTACTGTCCCTTTCTCTTAAAAATTTTTTTCATAAATATTTTTGTGTGCTTGAGAGGAGTGTGCAGTTAATAATTTTAGAATTCTAGGTATGAATAATGGCTTAAACTTATGTGTGTTATTCACAGCGAGTATATCTTTACTATCTTTAGTTTTTTAAATCTATCATTTGCTAATAGAGTTGTTAAAATTCTCCAGATCTTTCACTCTGATGGTAGACTTGTTCATTTCTCCTTAGAATTCCACGTTTTGCCATACATATTGACAAGAAGTTGTTAGGTGCATACAAGTTTAGAGTTGCTTCATGCTACTGGTGAACAGAACCACCAATCACTATGTAGCAACCTCTTTCTAGCCCTAATGCCTTTTTCCGTAAGTCATTTCCCCTAGTATTAAAATACCTACATTAACTTTTATTTTCTGTTTTCCCAACTCTCAGAATTTAGAAAAACCCTCAAAGGAGAATACCCTTCTCAAAAGAATGGATTCTCGTTCTATGGCAGGAACAGAGGCAGAAAGAGAACATCAGGGTAAAGTTTGTCTGGAGAGTGTAATTATTCCCTACACAATACCTGGGTTGCCAACTGTTGTGGTTTGGACACAGAGTCCCCCAAAAGCTCATGTGTGAGATGATGCAAGAAGGCTTACAGGTGAAAACTGGATTATGAGAGCCTGAACTCAATCGGTGAATTAATTCATCCTATGAAAGGGGTTAACCGGGTGCTAACTGAAGGCAGGTCCGGTGCAGCTGGAGGAGGTGGGTTGTTGGGGATGTGCCTGGGGGGCTGTATTTTGTATCTGGCAGGTGGCATGTCTCTGCTTCCTGCTGTGACGCCTAGAGCTGCTTTCCTCCACCACACCCTGCCTCATGGGGAGCCCCCTTGAGTGGGGCCAGCCTTCTGTGGACTGAGCCATCTGAAACCATTTGCCCCCAAAGAAACTTTTCCTCCTAAATTTGTTCCTGTCAGGTCTTTCAGTCACAGCAGCTGACTAAACCAGCATCCGTCAGCCCCTCTCCGGCTCCTTTCTCACCTGGCAGTTGAGAATGTCATAGAGAAGGTCATTCTTCTGGGCCACGTAGCTCAGCAGTCGTATGGCTTGTACCTGCATGAAGGAGAGAGTAAAACAAGAGAAGGGAGGTGGGCCTGGCCCTCTGCTCTCCCCTCCAGGTGCTGTGTCAGGGCTGGATAAGAGGGCAGGGCTTCCGTCAGGATGGGCAGGCACCTGTGCCAGGTTACAGTCTGACTGCAGGATCTCCATCAAGGCTGGCATCACCCGCCGCAGCTGGGGGTGCACGTAGTCAGGCAGCGGAAGGTTGTTGAGGAGCCTGAGGCCCGCGATGTGGAGCTCCGTGTCCCAGATGGTGGAGATCAGTTCTAGCACTTTGATGGAGTGTTCCTGAAGCGGGCGGGAAGAGAGGGGTCTGCTCTTACATGGTGACTCCCACCACCGTCCCAGCCTCCACATCCATCACCCCTGCTCCCTTCCAGGAACCTTGGGCCAAACCAACCAACTCTCCCCAACTTCACCCCTAAACTTCATCAGACTTCGTTGAACACTTTCACCACCTTGAAACTCTTCGTCTGCTATTTCAGTCTTCTTTTCTAGTTCTTCTGCCCGGGTTCCTCTCCTCTATCTATGTCACTGTCTTAGTGAGGTCATCCAGGCTCAGTGTTCAATCCACTCCCATGCAGAAGGTCTCACCTCCAGCTCGGACCGCGCACCTGAGTCCCAGACTCACATACCCAGCCGCCAATCCAGCTCTTCTCCCTGGATGACTAGCAGACCCCCCAAAACTGCTTCTTCCGTTCCAGCTTTTGCTGTGTGTTCCTTCCAGCAGATCAAGCCAAAAATCTGCCTTATCTTTGACTCCTCTCTGTCTCTCACACCCCTTTTCCAATCCTTCAGAAAATCCTGTCAGTTCTCCCTTCAAGATCTGTAAAACAATTGGGGCTGGAGCGGTGGCTCAGTGGGTACGGTGCTTGCCTGGCATGCACGAGGACACAGGTTCAAATCCCAGCACCACGTACACATTGAAGCATCAGAGCAACAAAAGGCACAAGGAAAAATTTTTCTCTCACCGTCCTCTCTTTAAAAAACCCCAAATCTCTCAAAAATAAAGCAATTTCTACCACCCTCTCCCAAGCCACCTCACCTCTCCCCTGCTTTCTGCAATAGCTTCCTGTCTCCCTGCTTCCATCCCTGTACCCTGACATCTATTTTCGGAATAGCAGGTATGTTAGACACATCCCTTCTCTGCTCAGGAGCCTCCATTTCATTCAGGGCAAAAGCTAACGTTCATGGGGCTGAAGCCGTGGCTCAGCGGTTACCACGCTTGCCCGGCATTCAAGGGTGTGTGGGTCCAAACCCCAGCACCACATACACGAAAGCCACATGAGAAACTAAATAGAGAGGGAGAGAGAGAGAGAATCAATTTTTTTAGTTTCTCATGTGGCTTTCGTTGCTCGGACGTTTCATTGTGTATGCGGTGCTAGGGTTTAAATTCACATACTTGTGCATGCCAGGCAAGCGCTGTCAACTCTGAGCTCGTATCCCTCTCTCAAAAAAAGAAAAGAAAAGCTAAAGTCCCCCAGGCACTGTGGCTCACACCTATAATGACAGTAACTCAAGAGGCTGAGGCAGGAGGATCGCAAGTTCAAAGCCGGCAATAGCAGCTTAGCCAGACTTTGGGGATGTGGCTCAGGGGTTAAGTGCCCCTGGGTTTAATCTCTGGTCCATACACACACACTGACGCCCTCACAGTGCCACCCAGTCCCACACAATCTGTTCTCTCCTCGCTATTTCTTCGACCTCATTTATTTTCTCTTTTGTCCCCATGGTCCCCACTGTAGGGGGGCACACACCTTTCTCCAGGTGTTTGCATAAGCTGTTCCCTCTGCTTAGAACGCCCTCCGCCCGCCACTCAGAACTGAACTCTCCACCTCCTTCAAGACTCTCCTTAAAGGTCACCTTCTCAGCGAGGCCTTCCCTCACCGCCCACATCCCACCTCCCTTGTCCTCCTCAGCGTTATCATGTATAACACACTTATTTTTAAATAATTACAAGCTACTCATTTATAATAACTTTTGATTTCAAAATCATTGTAACTTCACAGAAAGTTGCAAAGGTGTACGGAGAGGCGCCCAGTGGTCACATCCAGTGGTATTGGGATAATGTGGGTGCCTAGTTCTAAGTCATTTTATCTCACGAACATGTCCGTGCAGTCCCCAGATCATCCCATCAGAACTGTCCTGAAGCCGCAGCAGCCTCCCTTATGGCCCTTACGGCCAGTGTCGTCCACTTTCCCAGCCCAGCCCCTGGCAAACACTAATCTATTTTTCATCTCAACAACTTTTTTGAGACTATTTCACAAATGGAATCACATTTTATGTGACTTCTTTTTTTCTTTCAGAGAGAAGGACAATGAGAGAGAGAGGATGGAGAGAATCAATTTTTATTGAGTTTTTCACATGGCTTTCATTGCTCTGACACTTAGTTGTGTACATGGGTGCTGCAATTGGAACTTGTGTCCTTGTGCATCTCATAACCACTGAGCCACCATTCCAACCCTTAAGTAACCTTTCGAGAGCACTTCTTTGCCCTTGAGATTCATCCAAGTTGTATCAACATTTCATTCCTTTTCATTACTGAATAGTATTCCATAGTATGCATAAATCAGTTTAGCCATTCACCTACTAAAAGACATTTAATTGCTTCTAGTTTGGGGTTATTGCAAATGAACCTGCCACGAACAACTGTGTATAGGATTTTGTGCTGATGTAAGTTTTGTTGTTGTTGTTTTGTTTAAGAGAGAGAGAGGGAGGGAGAGGGAATCAATTTTATTTTTTCATCTGGCCTTTGTTTTTCAAACACCTAGCTGTGTATGTGGTGCTGGGGTTTGAACCCAGGTCCTTGCATATGCCAGGCAAGCCCTGTAACCACTGAGCCACTGCTCCAGCCCCCAGATTAAGTTTTTATTTCTCTAGCATATAAGCTCAGGAATGTAACTACTGATTGGAAAATGCACATTTCTTTCTTTTTCTTTTTTAGAACTGGGGATTGACTTTTTATTTTTAGACAGGGTCTCGCTGATTTGCTAGGGCTGGCCTCAAACTTGAGATCCTCCTACCTCAGCCTCCTGAGTTGCTGGAATTATAGGTAGGTGCAGCCGCACTGGCACATATTTAATTTTATACTTCTAGCAGCAATACATGGGAAATCCAGTTTTTTTACATTTTACAATCATTTGGAATTGTCACTAATCTTGATTTGAGGTCATATGGTCGGGGTATATTAATATTTTACCATGGTCTTAATTTGCATTTCCCTAATAGTTGTGTTACGGGTTAGATAAGAGGTGTCGTTTCCCTAAAGCTCATGTGTTAAACAATGAAAGAATTTTCAGAGGTGCAATGCCTAATCCGCAGACAATCCCCTGATGCAGGCAGGGAGGGTGTGGCTGGAGGAGGTGGGTCGCTGGGGGCGTGGCCTGATGAGTGGAGGTCTCTCTGTTTCTGTCCTCCACGTCCCACGTCCTTCCCTTACCTTGGCTGTAGAGCCATGGTGTTTCCATCTATGGACTGAGACCTCGGAAACCATGAGCCCCCCAAAAATTTTCCTCCTCTAAACTGTTCTTTTTTTTTTTTTTTTTTTAAGAGAGAAGGACAGTGAGAGAGAGATACAGAGAGAATCAATTTTTTTTGTTGAGTTTTTCACATGGCTTTCGTTGCTCCGACACTTACCTGTGTACGTGGGTGCTGGGGTTTGAACTCATGTACTTGCCCATGCCAGGCAAGCGCTGCAACCACCAAGCCACCGCTCCAGCCCCTCTCTAGACTGTTCTTGTTGGGCCTTTTGTTCACAGCAATGAACAAGCTGCATAGCAATACATCTTTGCACGTGCTTATTTCTAATCCATATAGACACCTCTCTCCATAGCTTTTACTCCCTTCTAGCTGGAGTCTGATTCTTTTTTTAATGTTGAGGTTTTTTTGGCGGGGGTTGTTTTGTTTTGTTTAAATTTTCTTTCTTTTTTTTTTTTTTTAAGAGAGAGGCACAGTAAGAGAAAGAGAGGGAGGGAGAGAGAGAGAGAGAATCAATTTTATTTAGTTTTTCACGTGGCCTTCATTGCTTCAACCCTTTGTTGTGTACGTGGTGCTGGGGTTTGAACCCGTGTCCTTGCGCATGCCAGGCAAGCGTCATAACCGCCGAGCCACCGCTGCTGCCCCTTTTAATGTTGAGTTTCGAGAGCTCTTCATATATCTAGATGAGTTCTTTGTCAGATGTGTGGTTTGCACATGTTTTCTCCCACCTGCCATTCGTCTTTTCATCTTTTGAGCAGGTCTTTCGGGGAGCAAATGCTTTTTATTTTAATGGAGTCTGATTCGCCAGTTGTTTCTCTGCAGAAGCTGCTTTTGGTCTTGTGGACTCTTCACCACTGAGGTCCTGAAAGATTTCCTCCTTTAAAACTGCGACACCACCCAGACTTCTTTATCCTCCCTCTTTTTTATTTTCCTCCACAGCACTTATCACAAGAAGCCCCCTTTATTTGTCTGCGTGGACTGACTTGCCCTCTTAGGAGGACAGGGATCCTTCCTGCTGCCTTCACTGCTTTCTCTCCCGTGCTCATGGCAGTGCCTTGATGCAAAGTAGGGGCTCCACATATATTTGTTGAGTGAAAAAAAAAAAAGACCTTGGGTTCTGAGACTCAAGATGCTTGGACAGAGTGGTAGCACCAAAGACAGGCAGCCTCAGGCACTGAGTTGAGCCTTGTAAGCAGGATTCGAGGATCCTGAAGTGAGGCGGGCGCAGTGGTGCACACCTGGTAGTCCCAGCAGCATCGGAGGCTGAGGCAGGAGGTTCGCAAGTTCTAAGCAGGCCTCAGCAATTTAGCGATGCCCGGATCAACTTAGCAAGACCCTGTCTCAAAATGAAATATAAGGGGGGCTGGAGTAGTGGCTCAGTGGTTACTGCGCTTTTCTGGCATGCACAAGTACACAACTTCAAACGCAGCACCATGTACACAGCGATGTGTTGGAGCAACGAAAGCCACATGAAAAACTAAATAAAATTGATTATCTCTTCCTCTCTCTCACTGTCCCTCTAACTTTAAAAAAATAAAATAAAATAAAATATAAAAAGGGCTGGGGATGTGGCTCAGTGGTTAAGTGCCCTTGGGTTCAATCCCTGGTACAAAAAAAAAAAAAAATCCTAAAGTGGAAGTGAGAACTCCATTTGGACCCTGCTCTCCCTGCCCCATGCTCACTGTCTGCTGAGACCTGAAGGACAGAGAGGACTTAGAAAGGCTGGGGCAGGCTTTCAGAAAGGGAACAGCAGGGGACAGGGATGCGAATGCAGAGAGCTTGGGGTGTAAGGATGTGGAGCCATCAGCAATGGTGCAGTTTATGCTGGGAGGGTTGAGGAAGACCAAGCAGGAGGCTGGCTGGATAGGAGCCACCTGGAGAGGGTGGTCTGACTCACAGGAGTGGGGTGAGCTCCCTTCTGGGTGTGTAGGGCTAGAAGACCTCTAGCGCGGTTAGGTGGCTATGTCCAGCAGCAGTTGGCCCTAGGGAAGCAGGCAGGGAGCCCCCAGGCAGCAAGGCCCCGGGAGAACACATCTAGATGGAAAGTGGGGCTAGGGAATAACTATTTTCACCTGGAGGGAGGAGCAGAGCCAAGTTCTGGGAATACAGATGCTGGGGACGGAGGAACAGTGAGTCCAGGCCACCTGCACCAGACTCTCCTGGGGGCTTGAGAGAAGCACAGCTCCTCTGTTGAGCTGTACTCTAGGTGTGGGACCCCAAAATCTCTGCTTTCAATCAGGTCACCAGGTGACTCTGATGTGCTTGAGAATCACAGCTTTAGGGAAATAAAGAGGACTGAGGGATGAACTAGACATATCCAGCAAGCAGAGACCTAGAGAACTTTCTTCCCCCAAAAAAGTTTGATGCAAGAAACTAACAAGTGTGAAATTATCAAATGTTGATGAGGTTATGACACAACTGGAATGCTTGGGTGGAGCTTTTCCCTTCTGGAAAAGTTGGGCACAGCTTCTGACCAAGCCCTCTCACTCCTGCATTCACAGGTAGAGAAATACTGCACAGGGACACTGATCAGCATGCTCCTGATCAGTGTGAGTGCAAACACTTGGGAATAGTGCAAATGCCCACCAATGGGCAAATAGTAGGTATTCATAAAATAGAATACTACACAGCAGAGAAAAGGAAACAGATGACTGAGGGTATGGCTCAGTGGTAGAGTGCTTGCCTGGCATGCATGACACCCTGAGTTCAATCCCCAGCACTGAAAAAAACAAAGAAAGAAAGAAAGAAAAGAGAGAAAACACAATTACCCACTACCAAAAGAAGAAAATGAGGCTACCCAATAAAGATAAATCTTTCAATGTTTCCTGGGAAATAAAACATAAGAATACACACTGCATACTTTCATACACATAAAGCTTAACAACATCCCAAACTTTTACCTATTTATCTGCCTCGCCCTGCTAGAATATGCAGGGCCATATGCACAAGTGGTAAAACCACAAATAAAATCATGAAATTGATAAACAAAACGCAGGACAATGGGGGGCTCAGGTGGGCAGGTGGCAGGGATGGGGGAGGGCACCATAGTGGTCATGTTCTAATTTTCAGCTTGGGTCTGTGGAGGTGAGATTTTTGTTTGGTTGGTTGGTTTTTGGTGCTAAAGATTGAGCCCAGAGGTGCTTTATCATTGAGCCTCATCTCCAGTCCCCCTCTTTTTTTTTTAAAAGGGACAGGTGGCTGGAGCGGTGGCTTGGCAGTTAAGGCACTTGACTGGCATGTGAGAGTATGAAAGTTTGAACCCCAGCACCACACACACAAGGTCTTGGAGAATGAAACCCACATGAAAAACCAAATAAAAATTGAGAGAGAGAGAGAGAATCAATTTTATTTAGTTGTTCATATGGCTTTTGTTGCTCTGACACTTTGTTGTGTGCATGGTGCTGGGGCTTGAACCTGTGTCCTTGTGCATGCCAGGCAAGTGCGATAATCACCAGGCCACTGCTCCAGCCCCACCCAGTCCCCTTTTTAAAATAATTTTAATTTTGAAATGATTCTTGCTAAGTTGCTTAGTAGCAATTTCGTACCTTGAACCTTTGATCCTCTTGCCTCAGCTTCTTGAGTCATTGGGGTTACAGGGGTGCATCACCACAACCCCCCACTATTGTTATTCTTTCTACCTTACTCATATTTCTAAGTTTTAAATATTTAATTTAATTTATTTGTAATTTGAGAGGGAGAGACCTTTTGCTGGCGGGAGTTCTGAAGGTGAAGGGACAGAAATTTGGGGTTTTACTTAAGATGGGAAGGATTAGAGAGCTCTTTGCTTCTGCTTCTGCCTCTGTGAGCCTTAGGGAACATCAGGATAGGAGTTGGTCACCATAAAGAACAAACCAGTTTAGCTCCCTAGGATTTTCAGCCCTATCCTGAGCTCCAGAGAGGGGAAAGGACAGGGCTGGAGTTTGAGTTCAATCGCCATAGCCAACGATTTAATTGATCATGCCCACGTGATGAGCCTGCAGTAAAATCCCTAACCAGTGGGGTTCAGGGAGCTCCCAGGCTGCTGAGTTTAGGCGATGCTGGGGCTGCCCAGAGGGGACAAGGAGCTCCTGCTGCCTTCATGCTCTCCTCCATTTGGGTTTTCTGGTGTCATGAATTTTATAATAAACTGCTAAAGTGTTATTCCTGAGTTCTGTGACTTTTTTTTTTTTTTCAGGGCTGAGGACCGAACTCGGGGCCTCGCGCGTGCTAGGCAAGCACTCTGCCACTGAGCTAAATCCCCAACCCCTTGTGACTCATTTTAGAAAAATTGCAAGCGCACAAAGGAGACTGTGGGAAACCCCAGATTTACAGCTGGCCAGTCAGAAGTCAGAGTTACTGGTGGGCATGTGACCGGGGAGGGGTCGTCTTGTAGGACTACTAAACCCTTTATTTGTGAGGTCTGTGCTCATTTTGCATGGTGTCAGAATTTAGTGGGACTGTGGGATCCCCAGCTGGTGGCGGGAGAACTGACTGGTCACAAAGCATCTCAGGGGACATCTGCTGTTTGGGGTTCAGAGATACCACAAGTACCCAGATTCAGTTTCATCCTGAGATTCGAAGGCTTTCACGACCTGCTGGGAATCTGAACACCGGTTTCCCACTTATTTATGGGCTACAACTTCAGATCCAAACAAACTTCTGGAACATGACCATTTATCCTATGCCAACTAACGGAGCTAAAGACCGGGGGCCTGCTGTGTACACGCACTCACTGCTTGCCCCTGAGCTCACCTGGATTTTAAGCCTGAATTTCCTGATGCCAGAGAAAGCTTTCAGTGCGTTCAGAGCTTGGATCTTGACACTGCTGTCCTCGTCATCCAGCATGTCACCGATCAACTTGATGTCATCGTTAGTACAAGCAGAGGCCTGGAGTGTGTGGGGACAGATGGAAGAGGCAGGAGAAGCCGGTGTCCTGGGCCCACTGACCCCATTGTCACCAAAGACCTCCCCCAGAATGCCCCTCCCATAACCATCCAGAGACAAGATGCAGGCTGGCAGGTCAAAGGGCTAGGGATGAGTATAACCCCAGGGACCAGGCTGCCTAGGGGGTACCTCGTGCTTCCCTTCCCTCACCTCGGCCTCCAGCAAGTACACACAGCGAGTGATACTGTGCAGGATCATGCTCTTGGTGTACTCATCCTGCTTGCACTCCAAGGAGTTGAAGAGTCTCCGGAGCTCACCTGAGTCCCGCCCATGGCGCTCTCTCTCGATGGCCAGGCCTAGACAGCCACCCAGCCCAGTTCAGGATGTGGACTCCATAGGAATTAAAGAATGGGGCTGGGAAGCAGGGGAGAGGGGCCTGGGGACAAGGCTGTCTTGTCTTTTCAGAAAGCCTTCTTGCTATTTGCAGGCCTACCATGTGCAGTGTGTATTGCACAAGGGTACCTACCTGAAGCTGGATAGTCACACATTTGGGTATTTATTCTCAGCTTTTTGGCATGTGACAGTAACAAGTAGTGATTCATTACCATCAGAATATGGCATCAATGTTCCAACAGATGACAATTAAGGGTCTTACGGAAGGGCCTCTTTCCTGACTCTGCACAAAAGTACCATATAGACTAGGGGAAACTCTGGGGACATAGGTTCCCCTATTTTCCCTTTCCTTGAAGTCTCAAGTTCCTGGGCAAGGAGAGGGATGGGGGCGCGGGGAGTTGCTGACGTCAAGTTTCCAAGAAGTGTATGCCTAAGAGTCAAAGGAGACCTACAGATGAGTCTGGGGGACCCACCAGAGGGAGATCTACTACCCAGAGCCCCCAAACTGGCCTCTCTAGCAGGACCTTGCCTAGGGTGCTGCAGGGGGTTCCTGAGGAAGATGGAGCAGAGAGAGAGAGGAAGGAGAGAGGAACTTGAAGGAGTCACCTTTGGGCCTTCCTACAGGGGAGGCCTCAGAAGCAGGTGCCTCCAGGGGCAGAGCCCTCTCCCCAGGGACTGGACACTCACGGGCGATACAGATGGGCGAATTGGAGCAGAGGGGCGGTTGGCATTTTATGCCGGCCCTGATGGCCTTGTAGAGGAGGTAGATGGCCCCAGCGCCCGTGGCCAGGCCCACTACACTTTTGCGGATGTCCAGTTGCCCCAGGTACCCGGGGATGCTCTTGCCCATATCTTTAGCGCTGCCTTGTGCCCGGGTCGGAGCTGTGCCCAAGGCACCTGGGAAGGGCCTTCCGGAACCAGAACTCTGGCAGGGCCAGGAACCAGGGTAACAGAATTGAAACCAAGGCAACAAAGGAAAATAGGGAGATGATGGGATGGAGGGTGGTAGTTGGGAAGGAGAGAAGGTTCAGCTTTCAAGGCTGCAGAGAGGAAGCTGGAGAATCTAGGGGTATAAAAAGGCAGGGGCCAGCTGGGGTGCAGCTCAGGAGTAGAGCACTAAGGTAGCATGTGTCAGGCCCTGGCTTCCAGCCCCAGCATCAGAAAATAGGAAGTAAGGGAGGGAGGGAGGAAGGGGAGAAAGAAAAGGAAAAGAAAAGAAAAGCAAGAACGTAGGGGAAGGAGGTTCCTTTGCACCCCCTTTTCTAGAGGGGGCCAGGTCAGAGGGGCCCAGCAGGAGGGGCTGCCCTTTCTTCCACTAGAGGGCAGCAGACACCCACTTCTGGCAGGCACATTTGGGCATTTCTAGGAGTCTGGGGTGTGCCCGCTGACCCCCAGGCCTCGTGCCTTTGATCTTCCTAACGTAGATCTACCCCAAACCTTGATGTGCTTCTTCAGACGAGCTCTCTCACCCCATTGGAAGGTGAAGATGAAGCGGGCATCCTAAAAGCTTTGCAGTCTTGAGATAAATCCATTATTTTCCAGCTTCTGCATGTTGCCCTAGAGTTTGTCTGATGGAAAGTTCTCGAGGGCTGTTGTCTTTGCATTCCAGCACCCAGCACAGATTCCTACACTTCGAAGGTACCTGTCGTATGCCATCATTCTTGGAGGGTTTCAGGGCAGAACAAGGAGAGTCTGGAAAGTGGGGATTCAGGCCCATCTAACCTGAGTGATCCTGGAAGGAAAAGACCTGACCTTGCCTGGGTCTGCACTTGAAACCCAAGGGAATCCTGATCTTCCATTCTAAAACTCCAGGATGGTTAGTTTTGTGCCCTTCAGCAATGGTGGTCGGGGTAGGATGGGGTGGGGTGGGAGGCACCACCACCCAGCCTCCCCACAGGTGGGATGTGGCTTGAAACCCGTGGTCAGAAAATGCCACCGCTTCAGAGTATGGCAATCATCTTCAGAGGCTTTGATCATGGGCCATGTGCAAGGAGACCCTTCCCTTCTCTCCCGTCTGGCCTCCCTAGAAGTTCAAAACTAGGGTTAGACCCAAAGCCAGTATTATGGGTTGCACCAGTATTGTAGTTGTACAGAAAAGGGTTTCACCCACCTGGTCCACAGAGAGCTGGGACAGAAATCTTTTGGTGCTGGGCTGCAGCGGAATGGGCAGTGGGAATGGGAAACTGCATTCTGAAGGACCAGGTTCAGGCACTCAGAACCTCCACCCATCACACCCTAGCTGCAGGCAGGGAACAGGCCACACTCATAAGCAGCCATCTCTTCCAGTCCTCTTTTATCCTTGGCCCTCCTCTGGGGTCATTCCTGGCACTTAGCCCCAAGGTGGGTGACTACATCGCTTCTCTGCAAGGAGGGTGGGCAGAGGCCAGCTGCTATGGAACCACCCACCACATCCCAAAGACACCAAGCAGGAGATAGCTGCCCAATAGGGGACTGTCATTTTTGGTTTCAAGGCTATCTTAGTGGATCTGAATAGATCCATCAGAACAAAGTCCCTGCTCTGCCCATAGTTCCTGACCCCTCCATACTATGGAGCTGATTCTGCAGCCCTCACATCCTAAGCAGACTGATCATCTGTTCTTTAAAGACCTCCCAAGAAAGGTTTTTGTTTGTTTTGTATTTTATTTATTTTCTTTTTTTTTTTTTTTTAAAGAAAGAGGGACAGTGAGAGAGAGAGAAAGAGGGAAACAACTTTATTTAGTTTTTCACATGGCCTTAGTTGCTCCAACACTCAGTTGTGTACGTGGTGCTGGGGTTTGAACCCGGGTCCTCATGCTTGCCAGGCAAGCGCCGAAACCGCTGAGCCACTGCTCCAGCCCCTATTTATTTTCTTAAGAGAGAGAAAGAGAATGAATTTTATTTTTTTTTCATCAGGCCTTTGTTTCTCCAACACTTAGTTTGCATATGTGGTGCTGAGGGTCCTTGCACTCGCCAGGCAAGCACTGTAACTGCTGAGCCACGGCTCCAACCCCTTGTTTATTTATTTTCAAAGAGGGGGCAGTGAGGGAGAGAAAGAGAGAATCAATTTTGTTTAGTTTTTCTTGTGGCTTTCATTGCTCCAACACTTCATTGTGTACGTGGTGCTGGGGTTTGAACCCAGGTGCTTGCATGTGCCAGGAAACAGCTGCACTGCTGAGCCACCTCTCCAGCCCCTCACCAGAGTCCTCATTTGGCTTTAACTTAATTCCCTCCTGCCATACTAAAGACCATTTCTTCTGGTTCTGCCCTGGAATGATTCAGAGGGAGCAGAGGCAGTAATAGCCAGCGTGACATTTTCACTAGTCCACAGTATGATGAAAAAAATAAAGACAGAGGACCGTCTATTTGTCAGTGTAAAGTCAATGCCTCCTTTCTTGGGAATGACTGGCAGATTTTGTTGTTTTGTTTCAGAGACGGGGTCTTAATATGGCCTAAGTGGCCTAAGTTGGTCTCAAACTTCTGGCTTCAAGAAGCCCTCCTGCCTCAAGCCTCCTGAGTAGCCAGGACTACTGGGTATGCGCCACCTGCCCGCCCAGCAGGAGTGACTGGTTTTGACTGGTTTTGATTCAGATGAAGCTGTTTCTATTTTGAGGATAACTAACATGTGTTTTCTTTAATGAAATGGTGGTAATAGACAGTAGGTGTGTTTAATTTATTTATTTATTTTAAAGAGAGTGGGACACTGAGAAAGAATGAATTTTATTAGGTTTTCATGTGGCTTTCGTTGCTCTGACACTTCGTTGGAGCTGGGGTTTGCACCCAGGTCCTCATGCATGCTAGGGCAAGCGCGGTAACCGCTGAGCCACCGCTCCAGCCTGGTAGGTGTGTTTTAAATGTTCTTAGGGAACATAGTAAAAGCTGCAGTTTCTTCTGGGAACTTGATTTTGTTTATTTTCTTGTTTTGTTTTCCAGCACATCTCCAACCTCACATCAGAAAGGTGGCCAGAAAGAAGTCCGTCAGTATACACAAAGGCAGCTCCTTAACCTGCTCTCTCCAAGGAAAGGACACGGGCTACCCAGCATACTCATTTGTGCCATTGCTACCAACTCTTCACCTCCAGGGCTGATGTTCTCCTGTGTTCAGTGCAGTTTCCTGCAGCTGATGGGAATGTGGGCTCTAGCCAGTCTGCCATGGTTCCACACCAGTTCAGCCACTGAAGTAGCTCTGAGATCTTTGTGCCTCATTTTCCCCACCTGTTAAAGGGGACTAATCCGACCTACTTTCATGGATTTGTTTGTGAGGATTAAGTGAAGTACTTGGAACACTGCCCTACACAGAGTTCAACCAATGTTGACTATAATAATTACGAGGTTTCACCTGGACAAAATGTTTTGAGTGTGGGAAGGCAGATGGCAAGCCTAATTGCGTCCCGCCCTGAAAAAAAGCACACTATCCACCCATTCCCACGACCCCTCACCCTGGTCATCTGAAGGCTGTTCAGGCTCAACTCCTGAAACCCCTTTAAAGACCCTGAGTGGCTCGAGTCCTCTTTGAAGCCCCAACAAATCCCTAAACTACAAGGGGTATCCCCCTAGTCCATTCCCCCGAGCTACTTTATTCCTAAAAACCATCCAGCCTTAAGGCTACTGCCTCTTTCAGTTCGCGATTCCCGGACAATCCTCCTAAATTAGAAAGCTCCAGATGCTACCGGGCAGGGGCAGGGTGGTGGTGCCTATTGTGAAAGACAGCCCTAGGCCCTTACCGAGGGTGACCTTTTACCTTCCCAAGCCAGCAGTGGTGCACTTAAAAGCTAAGGGATGATTGGTCTGCTCCAAACTCCAATGAAAAGCCTTTTGGAGTCCGACCGCCTGGAGTTCGATTCCCTGCAGTTGGGGAATTGGACGTAACCCATTGTCTAAGTCTTAGTTTCCTCCTCCAGAATACAAGTCTGCTAATTTACTACCTGGAAGTGCTACTGTCAGGACCGACCGAGAGAACGTGCTGCTCCTCTTGGCTCACAGGCGATGCTTAACACCCCTAGCTTCCCCGCACAAAGTTCAGAGATAAAATACCAGGGGGACGCCCGTGCCCTGCCGGGATGCCACACTCTCCGAGACCATCCCCTCCCCAGCTAGCGCTTACCCCGGCCCAGGAACTAGAGCAGAGGAACGGCGGGTTGTTCCTTACTCTGGCAAAGGCGTGGAGAGCGGGAGAAATCCGGCAGAAGCAGCGGGCGGGGGCAGCGCCCCCAGAGGACGGGACCGGGTGGGGGCGGAGGCCGCGCCTCCTCCGCCCCGGGCCTCCCCCACCTCACTCTCCCTCCCCGGACTCCCTCCTCCCCCCGAGCGCATCCGGCGGCGGGCACAGGATGTTCTTTCGCTCCCGTCCTCCCCCCCCCGCCCCCGCTCTCACTTTCTCTTCGCTCCCCTCCTCCACTCCCGCCGCGCCCGGCGCCGGCACCTTGCTTAACTCCTTGTCTCCCGGACTCTTCGGCGTCCGCGCGCCGGCGATTAGTCCCACCTTCCCGCCCGCCCCGAAGCAGGCCCAGCGGCGCCGAGCCGAGCTCCTGGCCCCGCTCTCAGGCGCCGCTGTCCAGTCCCGGGTGAAAGGTGGAGAGGCCTCGCGTTCCCGGGACCCCTGCTAGCTCGCCAGGGCTAGGTGGGGTGCGCGCCTCGAGAGAGCCGCACGTCGGAGGGGGTGGCGGGCTGGGCGTGGGGCTGGGCACGGGTGCGGAGGGTCTAAGGACTACAACCCATCCTCCCCCCAGGATCCGAATAGCAGCGGCCCCGGGCTGGGGAAGAGGATGGAGAGAGGCCACGCCCCTCGTGTTACGTCACCGCTTCCAAGGCAACCGGGCGGGGGCAGGCTCGGGGAGCGCAGACCTCAGGGAATCTAGGCTCTGGGACTGGGTGGGGTTGCGGGCGGAGGTGGGGGCGCGGCAGGGGCGGGCTTTTCTATCCGCAGCTTCGCTTGGTGGTGGCCGAGAAACTATGTGGGGCACGGGTTTTGTTTTTTTTTCTTTCTCTTTCAACAAACATGCTTCGTGCCATGCTTAGCCACTGGGGCACGGCACTCCATCCGAAGCCTAACCTCACCCATTACGGTGAGCCTGGGTGGGTGGCCGTGCATCCCACGTTACGTCCCAGGGACTGGTAAATTATTAGTAATGTCCCTTTTCACATTAAGGTATCCCAGAATGGGCAACAGTTGAGAAGAATTGGCCCCCCAATTAAGGGACGGCTCCAACCACGCTAAGGATGACAAGCTATTGTAGGCGCAACATGCAAATCACTTTTCTGGAGCTTTGCAGTTTCTGAGATTTTTGTCTCTCCTCCTGCAGGGCGGATTTCTCTAGTGCCTTTTACAGATGAAGAAACTATCTTACCCAGGATCCAATAGGCCCAACTCTGTGGGCCTGAGTGCCCTACCTCATGCTTCCTTCCTTTTTTGTTTTGTTTGCTTGTTTGTTTACCAGGGATTGAATCCAGGGGCACTTAACCACTGAGCCACATCCCCAGCCCTTTTTATATTTTATTTGAGATGGGGGTCTCACTAAGTTGCTTAGGACCTCCATCAGTTGCTGAGGCTGGCTTTGAACTGGCAATCCTCCTGCCTCAACCTCCTGAGCTGCTGGGATTACAGGCATGCCCCACTGTGCCTGGCTCATGATTCCTTCTTAAATAGATGATATAAAATAAACAAAAGAGACTTGTCCCATTCATGAAGGAGCTTATAACTTACGAGGAAAAGGACTGAAAATACTACAGGACAGAATTAAGTAATAAAATGTAGAAGATTACTCATAAGACTCAGAGGGAAATTGAAGACAGACCAATTAAAATGGTGTAGTGATTATCAGAGCTCTCCTGTGAGAGATGGATTTTGAGTTGGGTCAATAGGTAGGATCACTATGTGTAAGTGAGAGAGAGAGAGATGGTGCCAAGAAACAAAGATGAGGAGAATCAGACCACAAACCCAGAGTGGGGCAGACTAGAATCTCTCAAAAGGCAAGATCCCTCTGTGGACCCCAAGGCCACTGGTTGTGGCACGCTCTCTGACTTCTGCCCTCCTCTGTGGCTTTGTCTCTTACAGAAGCAGATGTTCCCAGCAGGCAGCTGCACTTGTCCTTTGAACCCAAGGTCTTTACATTTGGTATTTGGCACAAATTCCCTGATGTGAACTTAGATGTCAGCTTCTCCCTTCTCAGCCCCCTTTGAAGATTTAGGGGAAATGAAAAAATAGGACCTGAGTCCACCTCAGGAAGCCAATAGGCTTGCTGGGAATGGAGAGACTGAGTCAGGAGGGAGAGAGATAGAGGGATGGGAGGGTGTGACCAAATGGATTGGTCACTTGAATATTTACCACCCTCTCTCTGTGCAGCAGGTACTGTGCTAGTCTCAGTGGTCTGGAAAGACCATGAATTAATCTGCGTCCCTTCATACTGCACACATAGCAGCTGGCACACCCAGTGTGCTTAGTTGAGAAGTCTAAGATGATAACACACAATAAATTGTGTTTGAGAAAGATTATCCCAGCAGGGTGTGTAGGAGTAAGGAAAAACCTGGATCAGAAAAACTGGCACTTTGGACCATAGGTAGAATCTATGGGACTGGAGAGCAAGGAGTGAATGAGAAAAGTAATGAACATTTATATTTTTAAATAACAGGGACAAAAAGAAGAACAGCAGAACTTGATAACAGATCAGCTATAGGATGGTAAAGAAGAAAAGGCAGTTAAATATTACCTCACCTGCATAGTGAGTTTAGGGGATTGGAAGTGTCACAGAAGACAATGAGGAGGAGTTCAGTCACTTCTGGGCCATGTGAAGGCAGGTGACCTGTAGGTGACTGCACTTGGAGCTGGGGAAGTCCGGAAGGGCAGTGGGCTGTGGGCAGTGTCCCAGTCCCGGCTTCAGAGCAATCACTGACCTGGGATACCATGCACACATTTCATGCATCAGGTTGAAGGTTGGAGTCCATGAGAGCAAAGCTGTCTCCCTCCTGGGGGGTTTGGTGAGCGCCGGCTGGGTGACAGCATGTGTGGGAAGCGTGTTGTGTGTGTTGGAAGGTGGTCCATATGGCCCAGGACTATGTTGGCATACATCTCCTCATCTTTGGCTGCAGAGCATGCCAGTGATGCCATCAGATGGGCCTGGGGGCACCAGGCCCAGGTGAGGCACTTTGCAGCCTAGGGTCCCTCCCCTGGCCCCACCCTCAAAGGCCCTGGAGCCCAGGCCTGTACTGCCTGCCAAGGTCTTTCCTGGAACCCAGCAGAGGACAGAGCCCCTCCCTGCCTGCCCTGGCACTCTCCAGGCACAGGGCATCCCTCAGGGCACCTTACAGACAGACACCCCAGGAGGCTGGAGCTTGAGGCAGTCCCTTTTCCAAGAGCCCTGCTCTGGGATGCTGCCATTCTCACGATGTCCCCACCAGACCACAAGAGATAGCAGGCACAGGAGAGGAAGGAGGAATTTTTTTGGCCTTCTGGTTCTTTGCTGTGGCTTCAGGTGGGAGGGTGGGGATGGCAGAAAAAACAGCGTCTCAGGCTTCAGAGCATCACACCACCTGCTTCTCCCTCCCTCCCAGGAGGAAATCTTCAGGGGCCTAGTGGTTTTGAGGGGAGGGGACAGGAAGACACTGAACTCTAGGTCAGCTGAGGACAGAGACAGGGGAGAGCTCTTGCACTGTATCATTTCTTCTGGGACACTCTTCCTCTGCTTCCTACCCCACTACCACCCCGGAACAAACTCATCCCTCTGTCTACAGTCTACAACTAAGGTCTCCAGAGGCGTCCCAGAGTGGTAGGGTTGAGGGCAACGGGACATACACCCAACGGGACGTGTACCCGGCAGCTGTGTGCCGGGCCACACCTGTCGGATGCGGAGAGGTGCTCAGGCGGGTCCTGGGAGACGGTCTCCTAGAGGGGCGAGAAGGCGGAGGGCTGCGCAAACGGGCCACGTGGAGGTCGGTGGCGGCGGGCTGGGGCGCCAGGCGGGGAGCGGGCGGCGCGCTCGCCCCTCCCGCTCGCGGGAGCTGCCGGGTGGCGGGCGGCCGCTGACCGCAGGCTGCAGGAGCGGTTGATCTGGTGAGCGAGCACACCCACTTACCCAGCTGCTGAGTCAGGCTGTTCTCGCTCGCGCTCGCCCGCCCGCCCGCCGGCTCGGGACATTGTGTTCCAGCCCCGGCGCGCTGGCGGCCGGCCCAGGCGCTCACACCAGCCTCCTCGCCCTGTTTGTGCTCGCGGCTTACGCTCGGCACGCAGCCTCGCCGCTGTCACAGCCTCCTGGCCGCTGCCGCCCTGGGAGCGCGCTCCGGCCGGGGCTGGCGCTCAACCTCTGCGAGGTGCGCCCCGCCGGGTGGGCCCCAGCAGCCCCGCGCACTCACGGGCTCTGGAGCACCCAGACCTTTCCCTGCCCATCTTGCCCGCGGATTAGAACCCCAGGCTCGTGAGGACCCTGGGTTAGCATAGTCGGGGGCAGATGTTGGGAGGACCTCCAGGGAGAGGAGCCTCCGGAGCCGCAGCCCGCGCCCCCCAAGCGCACAGTCCAGGAGTGTGGAGGAGAGCTGGGAGCACGCCAGCCCCAGACTTGGGAGACCTGGGATGCAACCACGTGACAACGGAAGCCTGTGTTGAGGGGGCCAATTCAAGCGAGCCCCAGGAAGAGCTTCCTCTTTGCCTTGTCCCCCTTCCCTGATCCTTCACAGAAGCCGGGAGCATGGAGAGTCCAGGGGTTCTCGGGCTGGCAGAATAAGCCCGGCCCTTTTGGGAACCCCCTGGCAAGGCTCTGGGAGTAGGGAGAGTCCAGACACCGGAGGGTGGGAGTGGTGGAAGAAGGGCAGCGAATAGGACATTGGATGAGGACCCCAAGCTGCTGCTGAAGCCTGACCCGTTTATCCAGTTCCAAATCCTTGTGTATTCAGAACCAGCATTTCTCCTTACCCATCTTTCTGCATAAGACATCACTAAGTGCTGACCCTGAAGGTTCCACTCTCTCCAAACTAAGGAGAGGACAAGTGATGTGTATGCTGAGCACCTACGTGAAGAAGGCTCTGCTGGGTCCCACTAAGCATATCATGAAAAGTTTGGCATACTTCCTAAAGTCCTTTATTCTCCCTCCTTCCCACATCCACATTTCCTGTGCAATGTCCTTGCCAGGAGTGCCTGTCCTCCTTGTCTCACCATCCCTCCAGCTCCACCTCATAAAGGTCCCTTGAAACCGCACCAACCAAATCTGAATTCCCTTTCCTCCCAACTCACTTGGTTTGTACCTTTCCCACACCCGGCCTGTTTACTAATCCTGCTCTAACCAGATTAGAAAGTCCTTGAGGCTTCTTTGAGGCCTCCCCCACCCCCATCTCATCCCTCACAGGCCATGCCTGGCACAGGAGTTGATGTTCAATAAATACTGGGTGATTGAAAGGATTTCCTGCCCTTGGGCAGTTTGAAGAGACAAACACACTGTGGGGTTAAATAATAACTGAAGCCGGCAGGTGGTAAGTACCAAATGTGTATAAGAGATAGAGGGACGCAAAGGAAGAAGATAGTGATAATAGGAGAAAGATCCCAGGAGGTACTAGGCCTTGAGCTCTGTGTGTGTGTAGGATAAGGGAGGGGTGGAATAGGGGTGACTCATTCTCTTTGACATCATCACAAAACAGCCTTCATGCAAGGCACTTTACATGCATTATTTTTCAAATTTAAGGGAGGGAAGAGATTTGGGAAGGTCTTCAGGAACAGTGCCCAAGCCTGACCTGCCCAGAGCCAACCACAGTGTAGGGGCAACCTTGGATGTGGGCTCCCCACCCTCAGACCCTGGGCACTGCCTGTTCCCTGGCCTGCCACTCCTACATACTACACCCAAGAGCACCGGGCACTGCCCAGTTCTGGATGCACTCTGGTTCCACCCTGGTGCACAACTGTCTGTGTGACCTTGGGCAAGGCACTTCTCACCTGTCATCTGTCCCTCCCTTTCAGCCCCCCTATGCTGTGGCTTTGTGAGTCAGTGTCCAAGGGATGCTTGCCACCTCCCCTGTTGTCACCTGGGCTGCTGTGACTGCCTTCCCTCCCTGCCACCATCACACAGACACTTTGCTCCCTCCCAGTCTGGAGCTGCTGAGAGGAACACTGGGTACAGAGTGTGAGCAGGGATGGTAGGTTTCCTGTGGTTGCAAAAGGAACAGCGGGACTTTCCCTGCAGTGCCCGAGCTGTGGGAGAAGTGGGGGAGGAGGAGGCAGGGCCAACCTCCAAGGAACCTCTGCTCTCTTCCCTCCCCTCCTCAGTGCTCCTGGCTCTCCAAAAAGGCTGGTACAGTTTGTTACGCTGGGGCCGGAATGTACCATGTTTCATATGGCCTCTGTCCAGTCCTACACTGGTCACTTTATATTTACACTTCCTTCTCCAGCTGTGACACCCCATTGTCAGTCATGCCGGCTCTCATCTGCTCACCTCCCCAGAGGTACCCCTCCAGGTATCTTGAAGTGAGTCTCCCACCCCAGAGTCTACATGGGGGATAAGATGGTGGGATACAGAGAGAACCCTGGAGAAGTCAGACTCCAGAAGGGCGAAGTCCCCTTTCCCTTTCTTTCTCCCACTAGGAGAGTCTCCAAACTAGATCTGAATCTCTCTCTTTAAGGTGGATCCCTCTCTCCTTACCAACCTTGTTTCCCCAGCACTTCAGCAATGTTCCTGGGTCCAGGCAGACAAGTGAAGCCTCTGTATCAGTTGCCTCCCAAAGCCTGGTAATCACTAAATTGCTTCCACCAGTCACAAGACAGATGTGGGGGCCTGGCAAGGATCAGGGACCTAAGGGATCTACCTACCCTCTCACCTCTAGGAGTCACATCCCAGAAAATGCAAAATGGATTTTTTTTTTTTTTTTTTTTTACACAGGAGTCCAGCCATGTTGCCCAGACTGGTCTCCACCTCTTGAGCTAAAGCCATCCTCCTGCCTCAGTCTCCCAAGTACACAAGTAGCTGATTTTTTTTTTTTTTTGTACTAGGTATTGAACTCGGAGGTACTTTACCACCAAGGTACGTGCTACATCCCCAGCCCTTATTTTTTTATTTTGAGACAGTTCTCCCTAAGTTGTTTAGGGCCTTGCTAACTTGCTGAGGCTGGCCTTGAACTTGTGATTCTCCTGCCTTAGCCTCCTAAATCCCTTGGATTACAGGTGTGTATCACTGTGCCTGGCAACACTTAGTGATTTCTTAATGATTTTCTGATTTGTGATCAGTTTGGTCTCCTCAAAGTGGCTTAGATATTCAAAGATAATGCATTTTTGGGCTGGAGTGGTGGCTCAGTGGTTTCAGCGCTTACCTGGCAAGCACGAGGACCCGGGTTTGAACCCTAGCACCATGTACACAACTAAGTGTTAGAGCAACTAAGGCCATGTGAAAAACTAAATAAAGTTGTTTCTCTCTTTCTGTCTCTCTTACTGTCCCTCTCTCTTTAAAAAAAAAAAAAAAAGATAATGCAGTTTTGATCTGGCCTTCCTCCTAGAGGAAGAATGTGATATTATTCACCCATTTGAACCCTGGAGGCAAGGAAGACCCTGGAACACTCTCTCAGCAGTGGAGTTGGATGGTCAGGCTCAGCTTGATTTTTGGCCAATTGGCCTGCCTGTGCTCCTCACCCTCCACCCAGGGGTAAACTTTCCAGTTGTATTGATTTGGCACTGGGATCCAAAAATCAGAAGCTGAAACTGGGTTCCAGGCTGTGAAGTCAGCTCTGTCTGTGGCAACCAGAGGCACAGTTACATGGTGTTTCTTAGGACTTAAACATAGCAGAGATTTTCAAAAAATCAAACTGATGGCAATTCCTGGCATTTGTATTAGATTGTGTATCAGACATTTCATCTATCTGTCCTAACTCAGGGTGAGCTCAGTATTCCTCTAAAGGAAGAGAACTTTCTTGCTGGGAAAACTGAGTTCAGAGCCCCTAAGATGCTTACTGGAGGGCAACATACAAGGTTTGTGATTACTGCCTGGGGAGCTTGGCTTCCCCCAATAGTGCCTCTCCTGAGCCAGAGGAGGAAGAATTTCCTAACAAGTCCTGATCCTGGCCTTTTGCACAGCCCTATCACCTAGCACCCCACTGCCCATGACACCATCATCCACCAGACTTTCTGTACGTAGTCAGCTTGTCCTGAGCTCTGGCTTCCTGTCTTTAACTGCTTTACTGGGCACGCTGTGTCCCCTCTGAACTGCTTCTTCTTCCTCTGAGTTCTTTCTTCTTCCTCTTTTATTCTTCCTTCTTTCTCCTTGCTTACTCAGAATTCGGTTTATATGCCTCCATCCACATGTGTTTACTTTTATTTTTTGCTTTTTGTATTTCCAGGCTTGTGAGAAGTTTCCCAAGGTCCTTTCCTCTTCTTTCCTCTGCAGCTATCATGTTTCCAGAGAAGTGATTTCCATTTCTACTCCACCCTCCATACCTCTCCTTGCCCCAAACTTCTGCCAGGAGCTGATTGTTCAGGATAATGAGTTCAGTGTACACTTTTTGAGCACTTACAGGGTACCCCCAGGAATTAAATTAACGCCCTGGGACCCAAAGTCCAAAAGCTGTACCTGTGCATTTATTAAGCACCTACTGTGTGCAATGAGCATTGTGCTTTAACCTAAGGACATAAAAGCTGGTTGCTTTTTTTATGTGTTGGGAAAATACACAAAAATAGATTATGAAAATGCATCAGAAGTTGGGGACTGGGTGTGAAAGGCTCCTCTGAGAAGACTAGTCTCCTTCAAGTCTGAGGGGAGCTAGCCAGGCAGAGCAAGGGCACAGGGTGTTCCAGGTAGAAGGAACAGTGTGTGTAGAGGCACACAGGCATGAAGCAGCCCGTGTTCTCCTTCTCCGGCGGGCACTCAGAATTGTTTGGTCTGGCTGGACAGGGAGTACAGGTTGGGAGCCCAGAGAGATGAAGCCAGAGGCAGGCAGGCCCAGATGGTGCAGTACCTCATGTTCCAGCAAAAGGGTTGACCTTTATCCTGGAGCAGCCGGAAGCCCAGGCAGCCTCGTGGCTCCCTGCAGCCAGGAGCTTCAGGGCTGGGCGTGGGCCAGGCCCAAAGCGTTCTCCAAGCCTCCATTAACGCACATTTTACTGCCCTTTGGCTTGAGAAAGCCTGTGAGGGAGTCACTTAAATATACTGCTATTTCCAAAACATAGTCATTCATTCATTCATAAATGTTTAGCAGGCTCTGATGTTTGCCAGGTGCTGCTCTGAGCCCACAGAGGTCCTAGCTCTCAAGAAACTTGCTCCTCTGGGCTGGAGCGGTGGCTCAGCGGTTTCAGCACTTGCCTGGCAAGCACGAAGACCCGGGTTCTAAACCCCAGCACCACGTACACAACTAAGTGTTGGAGCAACTAAGGCCATGTGAAAAACTAAATAAAGTTGTTTCTCTCTTTCTCTGTGTCTCTCACTGTCCATCTCTCGAAAAGAAAGAAACTTGCTCCTCAGTAGCGGGGGCAGGAACCAGGCCATAAACACAAGTGAAACAAATTATTAAGATAACTTCAGGTCATAAGCACAAAGGAGAAAATCAAACAGTGATGCCACTGAGAGGCCAGGTGTGCTAGGTGATCAGGGAGGAAAGCCCTGTTTGATCTGAGACCTATAGGACATGAACAAACCATCCTGTGAACATCTGGCAGCTTTGTGTTCCAGGCACAGGAAAAGTCACCAAGGCATGAAGAAGCTTGGAGTTTTCCTGGCATAGGAGAAAGACTGGGTCAAATCCATCACTCCCCAGTAATGCTCTGCAAAGATTATTAGGCCCATTTTGTGGAGATGGACACTGAGGCTCAAAATGCTTGAGATTCTTAGCCAAAAATCACAACTGGTAGTACACATTTTGGCTCTAAAGCCACTGCTCTATTTTCTACAGAACTATCAAGTACACCAACAGTATGTCCTAAAATTATCCAGGAAGGTTCAGTTTCTAAAATCCTGTCTCACTGTCCCCTGAACAGTCATCTTGGACATTGTCTGTGTTCCATATCATGACCTTGAGCCTGGTCTTTGTCAAGCACTACCAGTGGGATCATTGACTACACTTCACCATTGTAAGCCTCAGTCTTCTCATCTGTAAGTAGGGAAAGTAATCATTTCTCTGTCATTGGCTTGCTGGGGGGTGGAATTAAAAGAGGCCATTGGTGTAAGGCGCAGTACCTGGACCACTGGTTCGCCAATTAATGGTGCTTTTTCTTTCTTGTTACTTTGGAAGAACGGTCCTGTCCCCAAGGAGCTGGAGACCCAAGACATGCATAGAGAAAGAATGCCTGTGGGGCCCCTGAGGTAGGAGACAGAGGGTGCGCAGTGGAAGCGAGAGTAGGAGAGGACAGCCGCAAGGGCCTCTTCCCTTTCCCTCACTCCGCCTCTCACGGCTCTGCTGGGATCCCACACTGACACATCTTGTACTTCCCGTTTCCAGGGAAATTCCTCACCCGCTGGACCACACCCGCTCTTGAGGACCTCCAGAGCTCTTTGCGCAGAGCGCAAGCCAGACAGAGAGGGGGGTTCTGAAGCGACAATCCCCCAGCCCTGTGCGTGCCAGGAGCCCCGGAGAGGCAGGGGTCCACACTGCAGGAGGGCAGCTCCCCCCAACACGCGGGATCCTGGAGGGCGGTGCAGGGACAGGGATGGAGACCCCGTGGAGTACGTGACTCCCGCCGTTCTAGCTGCACGCTCGGGTTACCAGGACAGAGACCCCTCCCCACGCGTCCCCAGCCTTCCCCGGCTTCCTGCTCTGGCTGTGCTGCGAGGCCCTGTCACCACACATGCGCGAGCACGCACTGAGACTCCCGCGCCCCTCCCAGGCACCCCCGAGAGGACCAGCTGCAGCTGGGGGTGCATTGAGGATCAGATCCCCAGATCCTCCGCCCCGCCCTCGCCCCCTCCTGCTGAGCTGCTTCGAGGTTTAAAGCAAAACGTGACTGTCTTTCCTGCTGCTCAGCACAGCCCAGGGTTATTTATAGCAGGGATGCGAGGAAGGCACATTTCTCCGGGGACAACCCCCACCCCCCAGCCAAGACTCGCATGGGGAGGCAGGTTCGGAAACCCCCTCCCAGGAAGGGGAAACTTAGGTGTTTTCTGTGCCTTCAATTCATTAGGCCTCCAAGTCAAGCTGGGGGCTGCACTGATGGGAAATTCTAGGTTCTAACGACCTGCTGTTCCTAGTCTCCATGTCCCCACAATTTTTATTTTATTTTATTTTTGAAAAGAGAGAGGGATAGTGAGAGAAAGAGAGAGAGTTGCGCTGACACGCGTACATGGCCGGAGCGGGGTTCGAACCCGCGCCCTCACGCACGCCAGGCAAGTGCTGCAACCACTGAGCCACCGCTCCAGCAGCCTAAATTTTATTTTTTAAATTAAAAAACAAAATTTTTTACACTTAATTGCATATGTGGTGCTGGGGTGTGAACCTGGTTCCTTGCACATGCCAGGCAAGCCTTCTACCACTGAGCCACCCCTCCAGCCCAGTGTCCCCATAAATTTGAGGAGAAAGAGGCACATTGTATTTTGATTCAGAGCACCCAGGCTGTGGGTTTTGGGGTCCTAGGGGAGCCCCTGGTTCTAGCCAGGCACTCTAGATTTCATGCAGTACAGGCTTTGTAGGGGAGGTAGTTCTTTAAATCCATTAAACTGATCCTGTTTGGCATATATAATTTTTCTGTATGATTTATTTATTTACTTATTTATTTAAAGAGAGAGGGACAGTGAGAGAGACAGAGAAAGAGAGAAACAACTTTATTTAGTTTTTCACATGGCCTTCGTTGCTCCAACACTTAGTTGTGTATGTGGTGCTGGGGTTTGAACCTGGGTCCTCGTGCTTTGCCAGGCAAGCACTGAAACCACTAATGCACTGCTCTAGCCCTGTTTTTTTATTTAAAGAGAGAGAGAGAGAATCAGTTTTTTATTTAGTTTTTCATGTATCTTTCGGTGCTCTGGCACTTCGTTGTGTGCATGGTGCTGGGATTCAAACCCAAGTCCTCACACATGTCAGGCAGGCACCACAACCACTGAGTCACCACTCTAGCCCCTGTATGTATGTGTGTATATATATATATATATTTTTTTTTTTTTTAAAGAGAGAAGGACAGTGAGAGAGACAGAGAAAGAGAGAAACAACTTTGTTTAGTTTCTCCACATGACTTTAGTTGCTCCAACACTTAGTTGTGTATGTGGTGCTGGGGTTTGAACCCAGGTCCTCGTGCTTGCCAAGCAAGTGCCGAAACTGCTGAGCCACCACTCCAGCCCCTGTATACGTATTTTTGAATGGTAGCAGTTTTTATTGAGGTACAGGCTAAACACACATTCTACATAGATTCACAAATCTATGTAGATTCACAAATATTAAGTATACATTATGCAGAATTTTGACAAATGTATATATCCCTGTACCAATCACCTAGAGCAAGATTTCAGATATTTTGATCATCCCTAAGTTCCCTTACCCTCCTTCCCAGCTGTACTCATTCCCAGGTGACCATGATTCTGATTTCTATCACCATACATTAGTTTCACATGCATATGCTTATGTTTTATAAAGTTAAAAAAATACAGCTGCTATTACAGAAGGAGGAAGCAGATCACAAAAGTCTTACTGTGAAAAGAGGGTTATCTGAACTAAAAAACAAAAACAAAAAAATCTAAGGAATCATTGGTCTAGGAAATGGGAGATTTGGGAGTGAGCCCAATCCATTAGTGTTGGGACAGAGGGCTTGGGACACTTCTTGGAGCAGAGAGCAGGCGGAGCAGGGTTGGAGAGAGGACCAGCCAGGCTGCTTTGGGTCCAGCTGCCCTGTGTTCTGATAAGAGGTTCTCCCGCTTCTCAGTCCCCCACCAACTGTAGCAATTTTCAGCAAGGCCAAGGCTAGGAGGAAGGGCACGCTCAAGAGCATCTGCCCAGAGACAGGGAGAAGGTAGGACCCCAGGGCAGTTAGGTTTTTTGGCTTTCCTGCCTTCCCTTTCAAGGTCTTTATTTTGTGCCTCCTTCACACTTTGTCCTGCCTGGGGAGGGGAGAGGCTGAGGCTCTCAAAGGGAAGGAGAGAGACATGGAGTTCTGCCTGTCTGTCTTTTTTTCCAAAACACGGTTTTGCGCGCATACGTTGTGCTGAAGCTCCTGCCAGCTGCTGGGGATAAGAGAATGACTGAGACATGTTTTAGCTCGCTATGGAGTCAGAGTTGGCTCCAGGTGAGGCAAGGCCCTCTGCCTCCTTCATGGTGAAGATGAAGGCCCAGACAGGTGACTTATTCAGTAACAGTGATCTGTTGGCAAAGGGAGGCAAAGAATGGTACTCTGATTCAGCCCTAGGCATGGATAAGAAGGCAAAGAAAACAAAATCAGTGGCCATCTCTGGACTTTTTCTCTTGCAGGCTTTCTGGGACGGTGGAAAGAGCACTGGAGTCTGCTTCTAAGTCTTAGAAGCACTTCCCCTCTCTGGGCTCCAGTCTTTTCCCATAACAAGAAGGAGGCAGCCTCCAGAGGACCCCAAAGTGTCCCTTTGGCTCTCCCTCACCTGGGTGTACCCTGCATTTTCCTGCCTCAGTGACTTTGCTCAAGTCATTTCTGCCCCTTGGAAGCCCCCTTCCCTCCCACTTCTTTCCTCTGACAATCTCCTAATTACTTACGACCTGCTGAAAATGCTGCTCCTGGAGACCTACTCTAGTCTTTGGCGATCTGTGAGTGTCATCCAGATCCCCACGACTCTTGCTTTGCAACCCTCCAGAGACTGGTCTCATCCTCCCTCAGGACCTCCAGGACAGTGTTCCTTCCCAGGCCTGAGCATCAGACGGGGGTGCTTTGGCACAAGTAGATGCCCAGGGAAGTGACCCCAGGAAGGAAGAGAAGGGCAGTCAACCTTCTGATGCCCCACCTTACCTGCCCTGTCCTCATTCTCAAACACCAGAGCAGAAATCCTCCCTCAACAAACACATGGTTTCTGCTCCCACCACACCCAAGGCCAGTTCCACCTGCCTGCCCACAAACAGACCAATAGTTTGCATACCCCCTCTGTTCCCTTGCCCCTCTGCTGGAAGGGTGTCACGCACATGTGTGCATTTATTTTACACAGATACCCAGAGGTACACATGGACACACATGGGCACGCGATGGGCAGCACAGATGTTTACATGCATATAAACTCCAGTATGTGTATGAACGTGAGTGCACACAGATACGATAATACAGGCACACAAGGACACACTCCCATGCTCTCCCAGATGTGGGCTCCAATCCACCCTGAGCTCTCAGGGCCACCTGGCTCAGACTTGGCAAGTTAAGGATGCTCCAGGGGATAGTGCCACAAGCTGAGTGCTCAGTGTGCTGACTTCTGGCTGACTCTAGATTTATGTCAAAGTGGGATCTTTTCTATCCTTCCTGGTGGCCCAGAGGGAATTAAAGAAGGCCTCGAGATCTATAGGCTTGGGGTGGAGTGGTGGCTCGGCGGGTACAGCGCTTGCCTTGCATGTGCAAGTACATGGGTTCAAACCCCAGCACCCATGTACACAACTAAGTGTTGGAGCAACAAAAGCCATGTGAAAAAACTCAACAAAAAATTGATTCTCTCTCTCTCTCTCTCTCTCTCTCCTAAAAAAAAAAGCTGTAGGCTCACTCTGGGGTAGCACCCTGAAAGGAATGGGGGGTGTGGTGGGGGTCAGGATAAGGATTATATCACTTTTGTCCACGGATTCTCCATGGTGCTGTGGTTTTGTGGGACCAGTTACATGAGGTTGGTTTCTGCTCTCTCTGCCACACTTCTACCACTCCTAGCCAATCTTCCCATTGCTGTTAAGGCCTCAGGCCAGGTTTTCCCCTGTGGGGAGGTGGGAAGGTTAGGAAGGGGACCCAATGCCAAGGTTGAAGTGGCAGCTCTAGGGTTGACAGCAGGGACCCAGGCAGGCCAGCCCCCCTCAAATGGAAGGGTGATGTCTCTCAGATCCCCCCACGGCAGGACAGCAGTAAACCCAAAATCCATCCAGGTAGAGGGCTGCTCCAAAGAAGCTTGGACTCCATTCAATGCATCCAGCTGAGCGCACAGAGCTGGTGCCTGGGTGGTGCCTGGCTGGGCGGGGAGGGTAAGTGTGGGTACAGAAATGAGTAAGACAGTGACTATCCCCTCCTACGAGTACATGAGTCTTGGGTGGGGCCTGGGGAACACCACACAGGCAGAAGAACCCCAAGAGTGATGCTCAAGCACAAAAGGCTGCACACACAGGCCCTGGCTTCCACCTCCCCAAAGCACAAGCACTATCACCAGCCTCATCTGCCGGCTGTGTGCCCTGCTTGGGTTACTAACACCGCATGGCATGGCAGCTCAGGGCAGAAACTTGGGGGCCACCTATACCATCCAATAGGTCCTCATGGCCCATGGGTTTTTCTTGCCCCATTCCTGCCATCCCGACCCACCTCTCAGGCCTCATTACCACTGCCTGAGCATCTGTCAGAACCTCGCTCCCAGGGCTTGTAACAGTGGGGTGGGGGGCAGGAAATCCCCCAGGCTTCCTCTAGGCTCCACTTGCATCCTCCACACAGCTGCCAGAATGGTCTGCCTCAAACACGCAGCTCATCCTTCACTGGCTCCCCGCTGCAGTCAGAATGGCACAGCCAGCCTTACGCAGAGCATGCGATGCTCAGCCTCCCTCAACACCCCACTTCCCAGCCCCAACTCACAGTGAGGGTGAGCACCTTCCAACCTTTGTGTGGGCTGTTCCTGTTGCTTGGGATGCCCTTCTCTCATCCACCCAGCAAGGACCTTCTCATCTTCGCAGACCAAAGGGGTCCTTCTTGGCCTCTGTTAGAGCACACTTTATTTTATTTTATTTTAAAATGAGAAGGACAATGAGAGAGAGAGAGAGAGAGAGAATCAATTTTTATTGAGTTTTTCACATGGCTTTCGTTGCTCTGACACTTAGTTGTATACGTGGGTGCTGGGGTTTGAACTTGTGTACTCATGCATGCCAGGCAAGCACCGTAACCACTGAGCCAACACTCCAGCCCCTAGAGCACCTTTATATTAGTGCTAAAAATGATGATTTAAAAGCCAGTGTTTTTATAGGTACACACCAGGCACCCTTCAACTGTTCTGAGGCTGTGGTGTGTGTGTGTGTGTGTGTGTGTGTGCACGCACATATATCAGCTTATTTAATTAATCCTCATAACAACCTTGATAAGTACTATCATTACCATCTCCATCTTATAGATGAGAAAGTGGTACACGGAGAGTTTAAGTGACTCCACCTACGGGGATGTGCCAGGGAAGTAGTGAAGTGGGCTTTTTACACAACTAGTTGGGCAGCAGTGTCTCTGCAGGAAACCTCCACTACAGCATTTCATTCACTGTTAGGAATATTTGCCAATTTATATAGCTCTGAGCAACCAGCATCCATTGATGTTTGAAGAATGAATGAGTTGATTAAGACTTAATGGAATGAAGAAATAGGGCTCATCTTCATTTATGTAAGACGTCTGTCATGCCAAAGTCATTTTATTTTTATAGAACACAGAATATTTTGAGCTAGGCATGATGGCACGTACCTGTAATCCCAGTGATTTGGGAGGCTTAGGAAGTCAAGTTTGAGGTTAGCTTGGACAATGTATCCAGACTTGGTCTCAAAAGATAAAAAAAAAGCCAAAAACTGGG
Organism: Aplodontia rufa; assembly: GCA_004027875.1. Classification (NCBI taxonomy): domain Eukaryota; kingdom Metazoa; phylum Chordata; class Mammalia; order Rodentia; family Aplodontiidae; genus Aplodontia; species Aplodontia rufa. The sequence goes on from PVKS010009671.1 coordinate 35,927, forward strand.
GGCTAGAGAGGTGGCTCATTGGTTAAGGTGCTTGCCTGGCATGTTTGAGAACTTGGGTTCGAGTCCCAGCACCATGTACATAGTGGAGTGTTGGAACAACAAGGGCCACATGAAAAACTAAATAAAATTGATTCTCTTCTCTTTCTCTCACTGTCTCTCTCTTCTTAAAAATAAAATATAATAAAATAAAATGGCTGGGGATGTAGCTCAGTGGTAGAGGGCCCTTGAGTTTAATCCTTAGAGTTAACCACCCCCCACACAGAATGTTTCAGAGAAAATGAAATCTGAGAGTAAAATTCCACACATCTTCTTTCTTTGAAAATGGAATTCATATGAATCTTCCAGCCTGTTTCTTCTAGTGAGTCAGGAGAGATGTCTTCATGACCCGCTAATGATTGCTCACCCTGCGGCCGGTGTCTACTACCAGCCGAGCATCGATGTAGACACACCCCCAGGGGTAGACCCAGTAAGAAGTGACCTTACACAAGACGAATTGTGGCAGAAGTCGAAAGAGCATCCCATCTCAATTACTGAGCTTGGGACAGAGTCATTCCAACCAGGGATGTCTACAAAGGTTGTCTGAGAGGGTAAGCTGAGACCTGAAAAACTTGAATAATTGAAGGGAGTTCAGAAAATGTTTGGACCCCAAATGTTTGGTAGTAGGAAGGGAAGGACAGAAAGGCAGGAGACAGAGGGATGATGTGGGGGGTAGTGAGGTCAGGGGTCAAGGGAACGGTCACACAGTGGAGCACCAGGGAACTGAAATCTTCTGTACTTCCACTGTGGGTGGCCACACAGTTTCAGACAAGTGGCCGATTTTTTTTTTTTTTTGAGGGGGCAGATACCAGGGATTGAACCCAGGGGTGTTTAACCACTGAGCCACCTCCCCAGCCCATTTTTATTTTTTATTTTTTAGAGACAGAGTCTTGTTAAGTTGCTTAGGGCCTCACTAACTTGCTGAGGCTGGCTTTGAACTTGTGATCCTCCTGCCTCAGCCTCCTGAGCCACTGAGATTACAGGCAGGCGCCACCAAGCCTGGCAAGTGATTGTTTTTTCACATTATCTGCTTCTTTTATGTAAACTGAGCACTTGAGCCTGGGAGAAACCTCAGATGGGAATCCCCCAGTTGGGAGAGCTTGCTGACTCTTCAACTGTTCACTTCTGCGAGCTGGTGTGGCTTGCAGCTCACGCCTCAGCTCTGTCTCTTGCTGTCTGGGCAGATCACTTAAGCTCTCTGCACTTCAATTTCCTCAACCATCAAAGAGTGATAGAATGTACCTCATAAGGTGGATGCTGAAGATTAAATCCATTATGGCAGTTAAAGCACCTAGAAGGTGGTCTAGCTTCTGGTAAGTACCTGGGTGCTATTAGTGAACCCTGTAATTGTAACCAAGGGTCTACAAAATGAGGCAAAATTTCATAAGACTATCTCACTTTGAGGCCACTGGGTTGGGTCAATGCTGCTGTCCCTCTCTAGTCCCAGGGTCCTTCAATAACCACCTTGTCCACCAAATTTCCTGAATCAGTCACTCTCTCAATTTGCCCCTCCCCCTGACACCTACTATACTGACACCAGATTCTTGGGGGTAAGATGAGTTTTGCTTTGTGCCCACAGGGCCTGTCCAGGAAGGCAAAGCTGCATGGAAGTCTGACTAAGTATTGTTGGGGAATGCACAGGGAACCGGGCCAGGTCAGCGTGAGAATAGCCAGGATATTGACATCAGAACCGAGTCCCAGAAGCCTGGCACTGGTGCCTGTGCAGCTCCCTGGGGGCAGCTTATACCCCTGCATGTTGCCAAGCTTGGGAAATACCTGTTGGTTGCCAGCCATGCAGTGAGAAGCTTCAAAATCTCTACAAACCAGACGGGGTAGAACAGATAGGGCTCCTTGCAATGAAGGGGCAGGTAGAGGGGGGCTGGCTTATGAAACAGAACCTGGAACAGGGTATGGTGGTGCGAGACTATAGTCCCAGCTACTTGGGAGGCTAAGGCAAGAGGATGGCTTGGGCCTACGAGTTTGGGACCAGTCTGGGCAACACAGTGAGACCCTGTTTCCAAATACACACAAACAAAACAGAGCCTGGACCCTTTTCCAGAGCCAGGCCCAATTAGCTGCTCCTAGCAAACAGTGAGAATGGGGTGATTCTCTTGCAACAACCAGGTTCACTTCTACCCCATCTTGCCTTTTCTTACTTGTTTCTGGGGCTTTCTCTTAACACCCCCCACACCACCCTGCAAAGCTTTCTCTTGGATCCCTGTAAAGTGGAGACAAACGTGGTAGGGCTGAGATGGTGGAATCAGCTACAAAAGTTAGAAATTCTGAGCAATTGGCTTAATTCACATTGGGGTAGGGCTAAGGGAAAACACAAGGGAAGAGATAAGAAAGGGTTTTTCTTTTCTTTTGTTTTGTTTTTGGATGCTGGGGATTGAACCCAGGGTGTTTACCACTTAGCTATAATCCCAGGCCCTTCTGATTTTTTATTTTGAGATAGGGTCTTAATTCTTTTTTTTTTTTTTTTTTTTAAAGAGAGAGGGACAGTGAGAGAGGCAGAGAAAGAGAGAAACAACTTTATTTAGTTTTTCACATGGCCTTAGTTGCTCCAACACTCAGTTGTGTACGTGGTGCTGGGGTTTGAACCCGGGTCCTCGTGCTTGCCAGGCGAGCGCCGAAACCGCTGAGCCACCGCTCCAGCCCCAGGGTCTTAATTCTTGAGGTTGTCCTCAAACTTGTGATCCTCCAGCCTCAGCCTACCAAGTCTCTGAGATTACAGGCCTGCACTACTACACCCAGCAATGATTATGTATAAATTAATTTGTAGGAAACACCGTTACAGAAAGACAACATACCAGACTAGCAAGTAAGTGCACACATAATTTACATAGAACCCAAGACACCCATCTGAGGATGTTTTGATAGGTTTTAACTAATGTGCTTCTATGTAACCGCTACCACAAGACAGACTCATTCCTCCTCTCCGAACATATCCTTATTCCTTTTTATAATCGATTCCTACTTGCCCCGAGCAACCCTTAATCTACTCCCTGTCACTATGGATTAGATTTGCATTTCTAGAATTTCGGATTAATGGAATCACATAGGACATACTCTTTGGTACTTGTCTTCTTTTGCTCAACATGTTTTTGAGATGTGTCCATATTTTTGCATGTATTAGTAGTTTGTTCCTGATATTGCTGTATTGTTTTCCGATGTGTGGCTATATTCCAGTTTACTTATCCATTTTCCTGTTGAGGGACCTTATGGTTATTTGTCTTTTGGGGCTATTATGAAAAAGTACTGGTGAACACTCTTGTACGAGCCTTTTGGTGGACACATAATTCTATTTCTCTTGAGAGAATTGCCAAGCGGTATGGTAAATGTGTGTACGCTTAACTTCAAAAGAGGTGGCTCAATGGTAGAGCGCTTGCTTGGCATATGCAAGGAGCCAGGTTTGATTACCAGCACCACATACTGAAAAGAAAAATCAAGTGAAAAAAATTTAGCTAAGTAAAAGAAGGAGGAGAAGGAGAAGGAAAGGAGGAGGAAGAGGAGGAGGAGGACAGGAGAAGGAGAAGGGGAGGAGGAGGAGGAAGGGAGAAGGAGTCTAGAGGTAGATAATTAGGTCATGGGGGCACCACCCTCAGAAGGGACTGATGAAGTTCTCACAGGGCTGAGCTCCCTCAAAAGCAGGTTGTTACAAAGGGAGGTGGCTGAATGGACTTAATTCTCTATATGTGACCAGTTCTCTTTCTACTTCTCTGTCATGTTATGGCACAGCCAGGGGGTTCTTGCCATGCTTTTGGACCTCTGGAACTGTCAGCTGATTAAGTCTCTTCTTTGTATAAAGGATCAGCTTCAGGTATTTTATTATATCAATACAAAACAGACCAATAGCCAGGTACATTGGCACATACCTGTAATCCTCAGCTTCGGAGGCTGAGGCAGGAGGATCTCAAGTTCAAGGATGGCCTCAGCAACTTAGTGAAGCCCTAAGCAACTTAGTGAAATCCTCTCTCCAGCATCCCTGGGTTCAATCCCCAGTACCAAAACAAAAACAACCTCCCCCAGACTAACATAGGTATGTGGCAATCCCTCAGTTACTCTCCCTGCCTGCCCCATGCCTTTCTCTGGCTCCTCTGACCATACCTCTGTTTCTCTATGCGCTGACATCATTTCCTGGAATTCTCATCATGCAGGTCTCAGAGGTTTCTCTTTACCACCCTCTCTAATTGTGGCTTCAACCCTTTTATCACATTACCTTGCCTGCCCCATGAGGAACAGCTTCATGAACAAAATCATCTTCTCTGTTTTGTTTACCTAGAATAGTACCTGAATAGATAATAGGTGCTCAATGTATATCGAAGGCAAATCCAAAAGGTACATTCAGTACATTGCTCTTTGGGGTCTTGGGAATTAAAGGGTATACATATCATAAAAACTGAAAAATTAGGCAGGTATGGTGGTGCATCCCTGTAATCTCAGCTACTCAGAAGGCTGACATAGTAGAATCACAAGTCTGAGGCCAGCCTGGACTGGTGGTATAGCTCAGTCATAGAGAACCTCTGGGTTTAATCTCTAGTACTAGAAAAGAAAAAAAAGAATTTTTTCTTTCTTTTTTCTTTTTTAAACAGAGAGATGGACAGTGAAAGAGAGAAAGAGAGAGAGAGAAAGAGAGAATCAATGTTATTGAATTTTTCAGGTTTTTTGTTGCTCTGATACTTTGTTGCAGATGTGATGCTGGGGTTCGAACCTGGGTCCCCACACAAATGGTGTAACCACTAAGGCATTGATCCAGCCCCAGAAAAAAATAATTTCTTGTATATTTTTCCATAAATGTCTATATGTAACTTGACTCGTTAGTTCAAAGGTCTTCAGATTGAGAGGAACATCACTTGAGAAGTCTCAGTTATAACTGGAGCAGATTTAGTTGAGGAGATGATGGACTTCAAGTACAATCCTGGTGGAGTAATAGGGTGAGACTTTAGGAGTCTAAAGAGGTAGTGAGCATATTTTCCATGTGAAGCCAAGTGAATCATTAAGGGACCAAGGGTGGACTATAATAGATGGTTCCTAGTGAGTAATCATACCACTGTTAGTTCCTTTCTCTTGTACCTAGACGTGGCTGTGACCTATTTTAACCAACAGAATGTGGTAGAAATGTTCTGTGTCACATCTAGCCTAAACCTTAAGAAGACCTGGAAGTTTCTACATTTGCCTTTTGGGAGAAGCCAGCCACCACGTTGAGATGTCCAACTACCTGGCTGGATCCTCTGGTACAATATTAAACAGAAGTGGTTAGAGTGGACATCCTTATCTTGTTTTCTGAGGGAAAGCACCAGTCTTTCAGGAATAAACATAATGTTAGCTGTGGGTTTTCCACAGATGTCCTCAGGCTGAGGATGGCTGCCTATTTTATTTTATTTTATTTTTTAAGAGAGAGAGGGACAGTGAGAGAGAAAGAGAATCAATTTTATTTAATTTTTCATGTGGCTTTTGTTTCTCCAACATTTCCTTGTGTATGTGGTGCTGGGGTTTGAACTCAAGTACTCGCACATGCAAGGCAAGCAAGTACCCTAATCACTTAGCCACGGCTCCAGCCCCCTGCCTGTTTTTATTAATAAAGTTTTATTGGAACACAGCTATGCCATTTGTTTATGTAGCAAAGGCTGCTTCATGCTGTAATGGCAGAGCTGAGTAAATGTGACAGAGGTGATATGACTTGCAAGTTTAAAATATGTCCTATCTGGACCTTTAAGAAAAAGTCTGGGGCTGTCTCTCCCTCTCTCTCTTTCTCTCTCAAAAAAAAAAAAAAAAAAAAAAAGTGAGAAGGGAGCCAGGTATGATAGTATATTTCCAGAGGCTCTGGAGGCTGAGACAGGAGGATTGCAAGCTCAAGGCCAGCCTTAGCAATTTAGCCAGGCCCCAAGCAACTTAGTGAGGCCCTGTCTCACAATAAAAAACAGAAAGGGCTGGGGACATGGCTCAGGGAAAGTGCCCCTGTACAAATAAAAAATAAATAAATAAAAAGCTGATAATGACTGGCCCTGGTGGCTCATGCCCATAATCCCAGCGAGTCAGGAGGCTGAGACAGGAGTGTCACAAGTTTGAGGTCAGCCTCAGCAACTCAGCAAGATCCTGACTCAAAATAAAAACATTTTTAAAAGAGTTGAGGATGTAGCTGAGTGGTACAGCCCCCTGGGTTCAATTCCCAGTACCAAAACCAAACCAAAGCAAAAAACCAAAAACATACAAAAATATACAACCAACCAACCAAACAAACAAAGAAACAAAAGAAAACCAAGAAAAACTGACAGTGGAGGGTTGGAGGGGTGGCTCAGCAGTTACGGCACTTGCCTGGCATGTGCAAGGACCCAGGTTCAAACCCCAGCACAACTAAGCGTCAGAAAAATGAAACCCAGAAACCCAGATGAAAACATAAAGTTGATTCTCTAAAGAAAAAAAGATAAAAGAGTGAGAGTGGAGGATCAGATATAGACCATGATACAACCATGCTTCCTTTTTTTTTTTTTTTTTATGAGGGAGAGAATCAGCTTTATTTATTTTTCCATCTGGTCTTTATTTCTCCCACTCTTAGCTGTATGTGTGGTGCTGGGGTTAGAACCTGGGTCCTCATGCATCCCAGGCAAGCACTGAAACTGCTGAGCCATCGCTCCAGTCCCCATACCTAATATGTTTAAGAAGAGAAAAGCTAAGCTTGAAAATATCAGAAGCAGGGATGGAACATAGTGAAGTGTTGGAGCAATGAAAGTCACTTGAAAAACTAAATAAAATTGATTCTCTTTTTCTCTCACTGTCCCTCTCTCTCTTAAAAAAAAAAAAAAAAGAAAGAAAATATCAGAAGTGGCATAGCATTTCTGAAAAAGAACCAAATAGAAACTCTAGAACTAGGGCTGGAGCAGTCAGTGGCTCAGCGGTTTCGGCGCTTGCCTGGCAAGCACGAGGACCAGGGTTCAAAGCCAAGCACCATGTGCACAACTGAGTGTTGGAGCAACGAAGGCCATGTGAACAACTAAATAAAATTGTTTCTCTCTTTCTCTGTCTCTCTCACTTCACTGTCCCTCTCTCTTTAAAAAAAGAAAAGAAACTCTAGAACTAAAAATTAGAGAAATGAAATGGAGCACAATGAATGGGTTTAAGAGGATATTGAAAAGAGAATTTTTGAACTGAAAAATAGAAGATACTTAGAATAAATCAAGAAAGGACAAAAGATAGAAAATACAGAAGGGATGAAGTGAGAAAGTTAGCTCTGTGTTTCAAATGGAGCCCCAGAAAGAGAAAAGGGGACAGAAACAGTATTTGAACATATAATGGCTGAAAATCATTCAAAACAGATGAAAAACTATTTAAAAGGTGATAATCATGATATTACAGTTTTCCCCTTTACCATATGTTCTGACTCTTAAAACAGTGTATGCTTAATGTGCAAAGCTGCTGTTAAAAGGATTCTAAAACCAAGCTAGAGGTAGCTTCATTGTGTGTAAAATAGGACTTAGGTGTGCGGGGTTGAGTGCTTTTCCTAGTTCGACCATCTGGAGAGGGTGGCCAAGCTTCCGTTTTCTCATTTAATAAATAAGAATAAAGCGCATCCCACATCACCACTGTGAGAATCAAGTGATACAAGGCTGTGAACAATCCTAGTAACTGCCAAGAGCTTTAAAAATGAGATGTGGTTTGAGTCAAATCACAAGCATGCCCAGGGGCACTAAATGACAGACAGGACTGGCTACGTAATTTTCAGGGCCCAGTGCAAAATTAAAAGGCAGGACCCCTTGTTGAAAAATTACTAAAAATTTCAAGATGGCAAGAACAAAGAGTTAAACCAAGCACAGGACCTTTAAAAGTTTGGGAACCTTTGTAACTGCAAAGGTCACACATACCCATAAAGCCAGCCTTGGAGACAGCCCTGTAAAGAACTGCTCATCCTACACCCAGGAGTCTGCAGTCACATCATCTCTGAGTTCTGAAGGGCAGAGATGCTTAGGGAAAATGCAGAGGAAGGCCAGTGCTGTGGCCCGAGTGGTTTTCTGGGGGAGTGGGTGGAGCTAGCCAAGCTGCCATCAGGCTGCAGAACTGACTGTTCCCCAAAGACTCTGGCCTAGGGGGAAAAAGAGGCTGCAGCTGTATCTACAGGGCCTGTTGTTGTTTGCTGCGGTGTGTTACAACACAGCCTGGCAGCCTCCCGGGCTTTTTTGTCTTCCTCCTGGAAGAGCCTGGTCCCAGAGCATGTGACATGTCCACACAGCCCTGTGGAATTGCCCACACTGCTCCTCACTGTTCCCCCAATTACTAGGCTTTTCCAGGTCTGCAGGCTTTTTGCTCATGCTATCTCTCCCTGCGGGAGTCCCTTTCCTAAACTGTCCGCACCCTCTGTCTGGCAAACACCTACTTCATTTTTTAAGATTTGGCTCTGGAGCCAGCTATTTAATGACACCCTCCTTGTCTCTTGCAGGGGGAGAGCTGATTCCTCCCTCCTTGGAGTCCTCCGCTGGTGCCCTCTGCAGACATGTCACAAGTCCTGTAACACAAGGAGCCCTGAAATGCGATGTGGATGTCCCTGTCTTTTAGGCTGAAGCCCTCGAGGACTGGCACAGTGTCTTCTCACCTCTGTACACCCTGCACAGCACAGTGCTTAATGCTTGCTCTTATTAAGCACAGTAGATGGCTTAATGAACTGGTGATCGGATGCGAGGGATTTTTTTTTTTTTGAAAGAGAGGGACAGTGAGAGAGAATCAATTTTATTTAGTTTTTCATGTGGCTTTCGTTGCTCCAACACTTGGTTGCCTATGTGGTGCTGGGATTTGAACACGCATCCTCGAGCATGCCAGACAAGCGTCGTAACCGCTCCAGCCCATGCAAGGTAGGTTTGATCATCACCCTGTTGTTGAATTAATGCACAGATAAATTGTTTCAATGACTCTCCCTAGTACCTTCTAAACAGAAAGCTTCTAGGCACTGAGGATAGACAAAGCACTGAGACAGGACCCTGCCCACGAGGAGGTTTCAGAATGGACTTTTGTTTTGTTTTGTTGGTAGACAGCACCTCCTGAAAGCAGGAAATGAAAGACTACAGTATCACCTACTATGATGACTTGTAGAAGACGCTCTTCACAAATACTCGAATGTAGCAGTGTGCAAAAAGCAGATTTGGGACCAGGTGATATGGTTTCTACTCTGGTTATGACACATTAGGTTTTCATACATAACTATAATGTTCCATAGGTAACTAGCTATGGAACTTTAGATTTTTGTTCCTTCAAATATTAAGGGGTTGAACTAGATTCCCTAAGGCCTTCTAGGTGGGTGGTCATCTTGAAGCTGAGCTCAGCAGACGATCCTATGGAGTAGGGTTGGAGGAAGAGCACAGCCATTTTAAGGCCCGCTCCTGTCTTAACCACACAGGATCTCATGTTTGAGAAGTAGAGAGCCTTGGGAAAGCATGGTCTTCACAGTCACTGGTCTCCAGAGGGAGGTGCTACGGGCTAAACTGGTTTTTAAGGTGGGATTTCCCCATCCCCACTGAGCATCTTTGACTTCTTGGAGTTGTTTCCTGGGGCAAGCCCGGCCTGCCGGTTCCAGCCCCAGGGCAGTCCTGGTGGACTGAAGGGAGGGGCAGAGCCTTCATGTAGATATGAAGTCAAGTAGCTTCTTTAGACAATAGTTTCTCTGGAGGTAAGGGATGATGTGAGGGGGTGCTGGTCAGCTTCCTGCATCCCTTCTCTCCGGCCCCCACAAAGGGCAAGGGCCAGACACGTGGCTGATGTAGGGAGGAGGAGATGCAAATGAATATGGGCGGGGCCTTATTTGCATGGAGGGCGAGCGGCCACCAATCCAGGCAGGCGGAGCGGCAGCCCGCGCGCCTTTTGGGGGCGGACTGACAGCCCCGGGGGCCTATGGAAGGCGGGTCCTACGGCCAGCTAGGGCGGGACGGCGCCGGGCGCTGCCCCGGGGATTCGGGCCGGCTCCCGGGCGCTGCCAGTCTCCGGCGGCGTTGTCCGGCGCGCGGGCGGCCTGCTGGGCGGGCTGAGGGGTGAGTGGGGCGCGGGCTAGGCAGAGAGGGACGGAGCCGGCGAGGCACCGCGGCGACAGGTACAGGAACCGTAGCCGCAGGGATGGGGCGGGCGGCCGCGGAACCCCGAAAGCCGAATTCCCTCCTCCTGGGTCCCGTCGCGGCCGCCCGCCTCCCCGCCCCCTCGCGCGGCTCCCCAGCCCGGGAGGAGCGTGTCTGGGCGAAGCGGGCCGGGGAAGCCTCGAGGTGAGCGTGCGGAAAGGTCCGCACTGCAGGGTCCGTGCCGCACCTCTGGGGCCTCGGGGTGGGGGCTCTCACCCTGGAGGCGCGGAGCCGGGCGGCCGCGGGAGCCGCTCCCCGCCCCCGCTGCGCTTCCCCTCACCGAGGCGAGGCCGGTCGCGCCCGCTCGTCCTCGGCTTTTGTTTCCCGCCCGGGTGACAGGTCCTGCTGCGGCTCTGGTCGGCGGTCCCCGACTCGCTCCAGGCCGGGCGGGCAGTGACCGCAGCGGCTCCAAGCGGGCGGCGGGACCCTCCGAGAACCGGGTGGCGCCCCAGCAGCCACGCCGCGGGCGGGAGCGAAACTTCGCCTTCCGGGAGCCGGACGGCCCGGGAACTCGAGCTCGGTCGAGCCGAGCGCCGGACGCTGCGGGCGGAGGAGCCCGGCTCACCTGGCGGGCTCGGGAGGGTGAGGATAACGGAGCGTCCCGCGGCTGCCCGCCTCCTCCCGGATGGCCTCCCGATGGGTGTGGATGGGCGTTCACCGCCTTCACCTGCCGCCCCGGGACGAGTGACTGGGAACCGCGTCGCCGCTCGCAGCCACTTGTTGAGGGTGTGCGTGCGAGTCGTTCTAACAGGTGATCTGCATTATTCTAGCAAAGCCAGTAAAGTTGTTTTAGGGGTCCTTATTCACTTTAGCCCAAGGACAGTGTAACTCCTGCCCTATAGAGGGTCTAAAAAGGGATGCTGACGCCGGTACACCACTCAAAACCCAGTACTGCCTTTTTTTTTTTGGAAGATCAGGGTGTAGATTGCTTTTTCTTGAGCCAGGAGGAACATTTTAGTCTCATTTAAAAAACTGGTTTCTGCAGTGGTGGGGAAAGGATTGTCAGGCACAAGTTGTAAGTGGAGAATGCAGAGCTCTAGATATCTTTCCTCGTGGCTCAGGACAGCGTGTACAGCGGTTGGCCGCCATTCAGTAAATTCTGCATGAAGCAGTTTGAGCTCGTGGTTTTGAATTTACTTTTCAGGAGTGTGTTTCCAGTGGAATAAGGCTTAGCATTGAATGGGAGCTTTCTTTGCCTCTCAGGGCAGACGGATGTGTTTATTTTCATTGTTTTTCCATTTTCTTAGATTGTGGACAAGAGACAAGTCAAGACATATTTTGGTTAAGGATTTTTAATAGTGTGTGTGGGTTGTGCCCTCCTCCTGCAGTAGGATTTTTAGAGAATTATAGTAGCAGTTTCTTATGGTGTCTGAATCAAAATTCAATAACTGACCTGAAGAAATTCTTATTCTGGTGGGAAGTTCTTACTCTGTCATGCTTTCAGTTACCATTTTCTGTTTGTTGCCCTTTCAACTGACCTCTACAATTATGGCCCTGACTAATTTAGGGATTCTATAGAAATAGCATATTTTAAAAAAATACTTTAAAAGGATAAAGTTAATAATAACATCATTTGTGAGAAACACTTGATTTAATTTTCTCTATTTTTTCTCTTCTAATGTGTGTTGTATATGATTTACACTTCAGAGATGTTAGCAAAGTTAATATTTAATTATGCTAATTTCTTCATAGTTAATCCATGATAATTTCACTTATTTACCATGTAGACACAATTATTTGAGATTAAAAAACTAAGTCTGTAAATTGTTTCATTTCTCTAAAACAAATGTATATGTTATGAAGTCTTTGCCATTCCAACATTTAACAAATATTTTTTTAGTTGTGGGAATTTTGGGTGACTTTCTTTTGTAGAGCATAATTTTAATCAGTTCAGCATGAAAAACTTAGAATATTGGATTAGGTGACTGATTAAATCTTCAGTTTTCTGTTTATATTTGGGTTGGAAAAGAGTGCTTATTTTGGATTTTTTAGTTTCTGAAGGGCTTCTCAACTTAGAATGAATTAGTCTAGAGAAGAACAAACATCCTTTTGGAGTACCTGAAGGAGAGGTTAGTGCCACCAAAGGATGAGTTGGCTTTTTGATGGTTGATGAGGGCAGATTCCTCATGTTGAATGGTTTTATTTTACATCAGTATCTGTAAGGGACCTTTTAAGACTAGGACTTCCATTTTTTGGGTTGATTTAATTGCTCTTTGGTTTACAGGAGTACATTAGTTTAAATACTTCTATGTATAAATAAGGGGTTCATAATCCTTTTCCTAGGATGAAGCTTGAGCATACCACAGTATTAAGTTATAGTTCTTAGATTTATTTACACAAAAGCATATTTTAAGTATTTTAGCTAGAAAAGTGCCTTTCAATTAAAAGCCCATTTTAGAATTCAGTTTTTAGATATTTTAATTGTTGATTTTGTCCACTAGCTGGTGGTAGACCATATCATAAAATTACCAACCACATTTCAGCTTCAAAATTAAGCACAAGTTGATTATCACAACTACACCATAAAATTTGGAACCATTTTTAAGGCATTTACCTTCAGATATGGTTTGTTTTGAGTTTGGGAGCTAGTGGTGGGGATAAATTTTCTTTTTTTCCCTGTGGATTGAATCCTGGGCCATTGGACACGGTAGTCAAGCATTCTACCAGTGAAATACATTTTCAGCCCCTAGTGAAATTTTTCTTTTTTTTTTTAGAGTTAATTTTTATTTTTTCATTAGGTTTTTGTTTTTCCTCCACTTAGTTGTGTATGTGGTGCTGGGGAACCCAAGTCCTTGCACATCCCAGGCAAGTGCTATACTGCTGAGCCACCCCTCCCGCTCCCTAGAAAATGTGTGTGTGTGTGTGTGTGTGTGTGAGAGAGAGAGAGATAGATAGATAATGGGAATTTAACCCGTGGGTCCTCTACCACTGAGCTACACTCTTACTCCTTTTTATTTTTTATTATGAGACAAGGTCTGGCTAAGATGCCAAAGTTAGCCTTAAAAAAAAAGAGAGAGAGAGGGACTGTGAGAGAAAGAGGGAATCAATTTTATTTTTGTTTTACATGTGGTTTTCGTTGCTGTGACTCTTCATTGTGTATGTGATGCTGGGGTTTGAACCCGTGTCCTCATCCATGCCAGGCAAGTGCCGTAATTGCTGAGCCACTGCTCCAGCCCCCCTAGTAAGTATTTTTAAATTAATAAAGCTACAAAAAACAGGGATTTGTATTAAAAGAGCTAAATTCAAGGATAGGTCAAATGTTAAGACTGCTTTACATAATAGTAATATGCTTGTTATACCTGGCATTAAAAATATCCTGTAGCAGTTCCTGGTGGTGCATACCTGTAATCCCAGTAACTGGGAAAGCTTTAGCAGGAGGATTGCAAGTTTGAGGCCAACTTTGACATCTTAGCCAGACCTGTCTCAAATTAAAAAATAAAAAGGAGTGAGAATATAGATCAGTGGTAGAGGACTCATGGGTTAAACTCCCAGTATCTCACACACACACACACAATTCTCTTTAGGCCTTTAATATGAATTATGTACATATTCTGACACATTAAATTCTTTTTTTTTTTTTTTAAGAAAGGGGGGACTGTGAGAGGGAGAAAGAGAGAAGCAATTTTTTATTTAGTTTTTCATGTGACTTTCATTCCTTAGATACTTTGTTGTGTACATGGTGTTGGGGTTTGAACTCGTGTACTCACATATCAGGGAAAGCACTGGTTATCGCTGAGCCACTGCTCCAGCCCCTCACAACATGAAATTCTAAATTCTGCAATTAATTCATACCAAACAATTAAATATCTACATTTTTTTTTTTTAAAGAGAGAGGGACAGTGAGAGAGAAAGAGAGAAGCAATTTTATTTAGTTTTTCATGTGACTGTCGTTGCTCCAACACTTCGTTGTGTACGTGGTGCTTGGGTTTGAACTCGAGTACTCATGCATGCAAGGCCAGCGCCGTAATCGCCGAGCCACTGCTCCAGCCCCAAATATCTACATTTTGTAATTGTGGAACTATTTGAGTTTTCTAACTTAGCTGATTGGTAATTAGACTTGTAGTTTTTATGTTTTCAGATTTTTCTACAGTTTTGTCTAGTAGTTGCTTTGTTGTTATTGTTTGCGGTTCTGAGAACTGAACCCAGGGCCATGGGCATGCTAGGTAAGTGCTCTACCCGCTGCCTTTTAGTGAATTTTAATTTTTTTATTTTAAGAATATTGTTACTATTTTTGTAGGTGATGGGGGCCTAACCAAAGGCCTTACACAGATTAGGCAAGTGTTCTACCACTGAGCTACACCCCTTAGCCCTAGTGTGTTTTAAAATTCTGGCATACTTCTGAAAAATATAAAGAAAATTAAATCTGCGTTTATTGAAGACAGGGTTCACAATGATATGCAGATCATAAAATACTGTCTTAAAATAGCTCCTTAAATGTAATTTAATTTGTAAATAAGACATTTACTGTGTAAAAGTCAATTCTGCAAATGAGACAGGTAAAAATTTCATGTAGTACTATATATATTAACAGATTATCAATAGATTGTAGGTAACAGATTACTAAGGATATTCTATTTTTTAATTTTATTTTGTGATACTAGGGATTGAACACAGGGTCTCTTTACCATTGAGCTATATTCCTAACCCTTTTTATTTTTTATTTTGAGACAAGGTCAGGCTAAATTGCTGATGCTAACTTCAAACTTGTAATCCTTTTGCCTCAGCCTTCTGAGTTGCTGGAATTACAGGGGTGGGGAACATTTGGAACACTAAAATTCCAGTATTCAAAATAAGTTGTATGTCTTGTAGTTATGAGAACTGATTTGCATTTTATGCTTAGTTTAATCTTTACCTTAGTCTTTTGAAAAGCATTTGGTTAATGAGAGTGAAGGACCACCAGAGGGAGTGTGGGGTCTGCACATTTGGTGTATTTAATTTTCAACCCTGGTCTGAAAATAAAATACTTTAAAAACAGGAATAAAATTTTATTTTAATTATCAGGCAGACCATATTGAAAGTTGGGGAATTTAGCCAATGGGAGTTGCTATCTTTTGTAATAAAAATAAAAATTCTAAGGTGGGCAGTGGTTAAATTTCTAGAATTGTTTATAGCAGTCACCTTCAATTTTGGCAATTTATAGATAGTATTAAATGAGGAGTCCTCTGAAAAATGGTCATCTGATTATCAAAAACAGTTGCAAATTTCAAATTGATGTCTTCTAAAATCAGATTTGTGGGATGGAGTGGTGACTCACCAGTTACAGTGCTTGCCTGGCATGTGTGAGGACCCAGTTTCAAACGCCATCACCACATGTACAACTAAGTGTCAGAAAAATAAAACCCAGATGAAAAAATAAAGTTGATTCTCTGTCTCTTTTTCTCTCTCCCTCTCCCTTTAAAATAAAACAAAATCAGATTTGTGCATATTTATAACTATTCTTATCTCTGGAAATTGAAGCATTTTCTCTGTTGTCAGCTGAAAATTACACAGTGGAATTTGAGAGTCAAAATATTGCTACCACAGACAGTGATGCAGTTAAGTTACTTTTGGAATGGAGAAAACATCCTAGAGATTGAGTCTTTATCAGAATATATTCTGAATGAGCATGTAATGTTCTTTTTTTTTTTTTAACCTTAGGGACAGTGAGAGAGAGGAATAGTGAGAGTAAAAGAGAAAAAGAATCAATTTTATTTAGTTTTTCTGTGTCTTGTTGCTCTGACACTTCGTTGTGTATGTGGTACTGAACCTGCGTCCCTGTGCATGCCAAGGAAGTGTAACAGCTGAGCTACTGCTCCAATTCCGCATAGGATGTTCTTTAACCATGTAAATATTAACCAGTGAAATTATTTGCATGTGTAACTTTTTGAAAAAGCAAGACACATATTTTGGGTTTTGTACTATGAATAAAAAATTATTGTGTAGTGGATAGTAAAATTGATGTGTGGGTTTTTTGTTGTTTTTTTAACCGCTCAGCAGTTTTGGCACTTGCCTGGCATGTGTGAGGACATGAGTTTGAACCCCAGTACCACGTACACAGCAGAGTGTCTGAGGAATGAAAGTCACATGAAAAAACTAAATAAAGATTGTTTCTCTCTTTCTCTCTCACTGTCCCCTCTTGCCAAAAAAAAAAAAAAAAAAGAAAAAGAAAAGCTATCCATACTGCCTTATTTCCCAGGCTTATTTATATGTATAAACACCCCCTTTTTTCCTTTTCAATGAAATCTTGCTACACCAGGAGGAATAAAGTGTATGTTTACAATAAGACTGGTACAAAGTGTTCATAGCAGCTTTTCACAATAGGAATGAACTACAGATTCACACAGTAAAATAGAGAAATCTCAGAAATAATTGTTCAGAGCAAGAGTTTACAGATGAGTTCAGACATAGGTGAGTATAAACTATATGGTACTGTATGAAAAACAAGCACAGACAAAGCTAATGTATGATGGTAGAAATCACAACAGTGGTTGCCTCTGGGTAGGGACTGTGATTTAGTGGAAATGCACACAAGAACTTTGTAGAGTGGTGGCAACACGCTGTAGCTTGATTTGGGTGATGGAATTTCATGTGTATATGTTTGGAGAACTTTTTTTTTTTTAAGAGAGAGGGACAGCAAGAGAGAAAGAGAATAAGTTTTATCTAGTTTTTTCATGTGGCTTTTGTTACTCTGACACTTTGTTGTGTACGTGGTGCTAGGGTTTGAACCCGTGTCCTCATGCATGCCAGGCAAGCACTGCAACTGCTGAGCCATCGCTCCGGCCTCAACATAACATCTTTTAAGTTGAAGAAACGTGCAAGACTAGTATGAGGAACTTTTGTATACCTTTATCCATATTCATCAATTGTATAAATTTGTTAGACTTACTAAGCTGAGGGACTAGCACAGTGCCTCAGTGGTTACAGCACTTGCCTGGCATGCATGGGTACACCAATTAAAACCCCAGCACCACATACAAAATGAAGTTTCAGAGCAGCGGAACCCACGTGAAAAACTAAATAAAAAATTGATTCTCTTTCACTTTTCCTCTGTCTTAAAAAAAAAAAAGGGGGCTGGAGCGGTGGCTCAGTGGTTTCGGCACTTGCCTGGCAAGCACTCGGACCCGGGTTCAAACCCCAGCACCACACTAAGTGTTGGAGCAACGAAGGCCATGTGAAAAACTAAATAAAATTGTTTCTCTCTTTCTCTGTCTCTCTCACTGTCCCTCTCTCTTTAAAAAATTTTTTTTTTCATAAATTAAAAAAAAGAGAGAGGGACAGTGAAAGAGAAAGAGAAATTTTTTTTTTATTTAGTTTTTCATGTGGCTTTTGTTGCTCCAAGACTTCCTTGTATACGTGGTGCTGGGGTTCGAACTCGCAAACTTGCGCATGCCGGGCATGTGCCGTAACTGCCGAGCCACCACTCCAGCCCCAGAGGTGCTGATTACTGCTGTTAAAAGAGTTGCACACTTACAGTGTGCTATGTTTTTTTTTTACATAGACATGTACCATTTTTACTGTCCTGGAACTTACTAGGCAAAGAAGAGGAGGCAGATAAAATTGGTTGTTGCTGTTTATCACAGGGAGGAAAGGTTGGTGCCTCCAAACCCCAGAAACCATTCATGATCATTGATAAGTGGTGAATCTGCTGCTGTCAACTAGTTTTTTGTTTTTTTAAGTGAGAGGGACACAGAGAGAAAAGAGAATCAGTTTTATTTAGTTTTTCACGTGTCCTTTGCTGCTCCGACACTTCATTGTATACATGGTGCTGGGATTTGAACCTGGGTCCTTGCACATGCCAGGCAAGCACCATAACCGCTGAGCCACCGCTCTAGTTCTGTCTGCTAGTTTTAAGATCCCATATCCTGGGGCTGGAGCAGTGGCTCAGCGGTTATGGCGCTTGCCTGGCATTCGTGAGATGCGGGTTTGAACCCAAGCACCATGTACACAACAAAGTTTTGGAGCAGCGAAGGTCACATGGAAAACAGTAAAGTTGATTCTCTTTCTCTCACTGTCCCTCTCTCTTAAAAAAAAAAAATTCCATATTCTCCATAGTGTGATTTGATTAAAATTAAGTATTTAAATCATAGTTTAAACCATGATAAATTTTTAAAAATAAACTTTTCCCCGCATTATCTTATAATTTTTAATATATGTTCATTATAATTTAGGATTAGATGTAATTTATGGATAGACTTATTTTTTAAAATCTTAACTTTTTTACATCTATCAGATGTATTTAGTTATTAGAGTGGAAGATGTTTGAAGCAATTAGGGTTAACTATATATTTCAACATAAAATCATTGATATTGAAGATAAATATTTTCACTTTATTAATCAGAACTATACATTTATATGGCCTATATATACTTCAGCACAGACTTAAGTTTAATGAAGGAAAAAAGATGTATAAGATCAATTAACATGAATAAAAGGACTTTTTCCATTTAATGAACGTGTTCGTGTTCCTCTGAAATGACAGAGTAGGCCTTCCTTCTATACACAGTAAATTTAATTGGTCTCTCAAGAATGAAGCAGGCATGGGGCTGGAGCAGTGGCTCAGCGGTTTCGGCGCTTGCCTGGAAAACACGGGGACCTGGGTTCAAACCCCAGCACCACGTGCACAACTAAGTGTTGGAGCAACTAAAGCCATGTGAAAAAACTAAAAGTTGTTTCTCTCTTTAAAAAAAAAAAAAAAAAAAAGAACGAAGCAGGCAGGTGCTGGAGCGGTGGCCCAGTGGTACCACACTTGCCTGGCATGCGCAAGGTCCTAGGTTCAAACACCAGTACCACACACACAACTAAGTGTTGGAGCAACAAAAACCAGATGAAAAACTAAGTAAAGTTGTTTCTTTCTCCCCTCTCTCCTTCTCTCTCTTTCTCTCTCTCTCTCTTTCTCTCCCCCCCACCAAGGGCATTATTTGAAAAATATTTATCTACTAGAATTTTGTTTTGAATTATCAGCCTTCCTGAAGATAGAAGTCTGAAAATAGCTGAATATGGCCAGGTATTTTTATTATGACAGTTTCCTATATGTCCAGAAGTGTGGAGAAGAGTATGAAGAACCTCTGCATTCCTGCTCTCCAGATTCATTAGTGAATCTTCATGTAAACATTCCCTAGATTCATTAATTCTTTTTTTTTTTTAAGAGAGAAGTACAGTGAGAGAGAGAGGAGAATCAATTTTTATTGAGTTTTTCACATGGCTTTCAGTGCTCTGAAGTTAAGTTGCATATGTGGGTGCTGGTTTTTGAACCCATGTACTTGTGCATGCCAGGCAAACACTGTAACTGCTGAGCCAGCACTCCAGCCCCGATTCATTAATTCTTGACATTTTGGTTGAAGTACTTTTTAAAATGGTTACATGCTCACCAATATTGTAAAGTAGTAGTAGTATTGGAATACCTGATTTTTCTGTGGTTTTCTTTTCCTCAAAAGTTTTGTTTTAGATGAATTTAAAATCAGTGTGCTCTAGCTCACAGATTTGAGTATGGACAAATGGTAACCATGAACCTACTTTTGTCTTTAGTGTGTTTCTGTTAATTCATAACCTGGGGGAGAAAGGTAAATTTTAAACTTCTCATTAGAATAAATTAATTCAAACACATTATCTCTATAGAATAGAGTACTACTCACCTGGGAAGTTAGGTTATTATGTGTAGTATCTGAGCAATGCAGTTGTCTAAATATTCTTCTGTTAACCTCTCTTTCTCTAAAACCTCAGTCATTGGAGTGCTCTGTCACCTCCCCTTTTTTCTTTTTTTAAGAGAGAGAGGGACAGTGAGAGAATCAATTTTATTTAGTTTTGCACGTTGTTTTCGTTGCTCTGACACTTTGTTTTGTACATGGGTCCTCCCTCAAGCCAGGCAAGCACCGTAACTGCTCAGCCACTGCTCTAGCCCCTCTGCCTCAAATATATACCATTTCTAAACTTGAGGTCTAAATTTTCACCTATGTCTTTAAACAAAATATATTTAAATATCATTTCTGTAGCAGCTGTTCAGCAGCATCCCCATCTGTTTCCCTTTCTCAAGCCAAAAGGCCTCTCTCCTCCACTTCCCTCCTTAGCTGTTAATAACTCCATTATTCTTGCTGGTCAGTTTTTACTCTTCTTTTACTTCTTAAACTCAGTGAATCATTAAATCCCTTTGTTCTCTTTAGATCTTTTTTCCCTTTCTTTTTCACTATACTTGTGTCCTAATTTGATTAGCATGTTAAAGTAGAAAGTTATCCTAAGCTATAGTGAACTTAATGCATATCAAAATTAAGGTATGTTCCTTAAGTAAAATAGGATATATATTTTTTCCTTTCCAGAGAAGGCTTCAGTCAGCCTTTTAAACAGACACAATTTTTTTCTTTTTTCTTTTTTTGTTTTTCAATTATTTTTTCCCCACTTTTTTCTTTTTTTTAAAGAGAGGAACAGTGAGAGAGAATCAATTTTATTTTTCATGTGGCTTTCCTTGCTCTGACACTCTGTTGTGTATGTGGTGCTGGGGTTTGAACCCAGGTCCTTGAACATGCCAGGCAAGCACTTGAAATGCTGAGCCCACTGCTCTATCCCTAGACATATAATTTTTAAAGCATTGTAATAATTACATTATTAAGGAAGATTGCTAAATCGCTCAACTCGAATAACCTTGGTGAGGGGCTGGAGCAGTGACTCAGCAGTTATGGTGCTTGCCTGACATGGACGAGTATACAGGTTCGAACCCCAGCACCATGTACAAAGCAGAGTGCTGAAGTAATGAAAGCCACGTGAAAAACTAAGTTAATTCTCTTTCTCTTAAAAACAAACAAAAACAAAAAACAAACAAAACTGGCGAATGGTGCAGTCAGGGCCCACAGTTAATCAAGGGTTTTGAGCACAAAATTTCCTTCTAGCTCAGAATATCTGCAAATGCTTTGAAGTAGGAGAAATGCTGAATGGAATGTATATTACATATTTTCAGGACTTTCTAGTGTTTTTATGGCTAAAGGTGTAGGACTATTGGCCTATGATGTCTTGTCTATCATATATCCTGGCCAAGACATTAAAAATCCACTTGTGGTGAAAGTGACATGATACACAATTTCATTATCTTGTCTTCTCTATAGGCTCTTGGAATTGAAGTTTCTTGGAAAGATGGGAGCCTGACGTTAGTTGGTAGGGGGTCAGGCCCGTGACACACACCTGTAATCTCAGGTGAGATCGGAGAATCTCCAGGTCAAGGCCAGACTCTGCATTTTGTAGAGACCCTGTCTCAAAAATAAAGAGAATCGAGGAGAAGGCTCAGGTGAAAATAAATGAAAAATACCATAATATTTCCCACCAGTAGTTGTCTAACATCCAGGGTTCTTAGGCCCTTCCTTTCTGTATGGATTATAGTTTATCAACCTGGCTTGAATTTCATCAGTTTATGAGGTCTTTTTTTCTTTTATTTTGAGACAAGGTCTTGTTAATTGCTTAGTGCCTCACGAAGTTGCTGAGGCTGGCTTTGAACTTGTCATCCTCCTGCCTCAGCCTCCTGAGCGGTTGAGATTACAGGCGTATGCCACAGTGCCTAGCAGAGGTTGCCTTCCTTCTGCACTTCTGGAAAGTTTGAATTTCTTCCTGGTAAGAACCAAGACCCAATTTAAGATTACTGACTTTGGGGATAAGAAAAAAAAATCATGTATTGTCCTTGATAACACAATATCTGAATATTTTCTTTCAAGGGAACTATAAATGATACAAGGATTCTGAAATGCTTATGTAGAAATCAATTTAATGGCTGTTAAGGGTGAGCAAAGGAGAAAAAAAAATACCACACACCTAGAAAGCTAGGTGAATTAGGAATAGATGAACAAGATTCAGATGTGTTGCTTCTAAGTAGCTGTATGATCTTGGTATGTTAAAGTTAACTCACCTGAGCTTTACTTTAACTGTAAAATTAGTGGTTTGGATTAAATAGTGTCTCAAGGTCCTTTTGCAGCTCCGATATTCTAAGATGAGAGGATCACTCCAGAGGGGAAAAAACCCTAATTTATATGTTGTTCCCAGGTAATGATTTTTCAGTTGATGTTTCATATACATGGATATCTGTTTCCATTAGAAATTAGGAAAAGAAGGGAGTCAGCATTCATAAAATGGATTAACTTTAAGTGTTTTCATTTGTCTGTGTTTCTCCATTGAATTTATTTTGAACTCTTACTTGTACCTTCTGTTTGTTCTATATTCCTGCTTTTCTTGTGTTTTATCTTTGCTTTATAGTATGACTTTCAAATCCTTCTTCTCTTTGCTTCTTCTTGGTGTTACTTTTTTTCAACTGTCCTTCATAATTCATATTTTATTATTATTAATTTTTTTTTAAAGAGAGGACAGTGAGAGAGAGAGAGAGACAATTTTATTTAGTTTTTCACGTGGCCTCCGTTGCTCACTTAGTTGTGATGTGGTGCTGGGGTTTGAACCTGCATACTTGTGCATGCTAGGCAAGTGCTGCAATCGCCGAGCTGCCACTCCAGTCCCCATATTTTATTATTGATGTGGAATTCATCAAATAGATCCTTGAGTCAGAAGTCCCAGTAGTTTTTAGGATTAGTGGGACCCTTCTATCTAATACAACTAGAGATGAGTTTTAGGGTAGAGAGAGTGGGCAAACCTGAAGGGAGGAGTGTTATGGCAGAGAATTTCCAAGGATTTTTTTAAAATTTTGCCCCTAAAATATAAGTTAACATCTTAAGTTTTAATGCTGGTGACTCAGCCAGTGATAGCAGTGTTTAATCCTGAAGTCTTGCTGGAATGTGAGTTTCTTGGAGGCAGCAGCTCAGAATCCTCAGTTTTCAGTACTCCTAAAGTACTGCTGTTGAGTAACTAAGTTTGAGTGTTTAGGGCTGACTCTTCAAGGTCTCTTAAGTAGTACTGTTAATTTGAATCTTATCGCTATCACAATGATACTGGGCAGGATATTTAGTTTCTTTAAGCTTCAGTTTTCTTATTTACTACATGGAAGAGGGACAAGAATAACACCTACCACTTAGCTTAGTGTCTGGTATGTTTTCAGTAACTATTAAGTACTGTTACAGTTTCGTTAATAAGCACTGCTGTGTTCCAGATGTCTACTAAGTTCCGTTAGGTTTTAAGTAGTGTTACAAAATGAATAAGAGAACATAGAACATATGTACAATAGATAAATAATCTGGATCCCATACGAAATGGCAAATGAGTGATTTGCTTAAGGGCTTAAGAGGTAGGAATAATTGCTAAGTAGATGAGAATTTCAAGAAGGTGACAGAACTTGAGTATTGAAGGACTAATTAACAAGTTGACAGGCTCCTTGCAGCTAGTCCATGTCAAATCCTAGCTCTGTTACTATGTAATCTTAAACAAGTCACTTAACCTTCCTCTTAAGATTGTTGAGAGAATTAAATGAGTTAATGCATGTGACATATTTAGAACTGCCTTGTTAGAACTTGATATTATTAGGTTGAGAGAGGGAGAACTTGTTTCAGATAGAATATTGAGCAGTAAGGAAGGGGAGATAACCTAGGTTCCTTTGAAATGATGAAGCCAAATTGACTAGAGGGATAATCTGTTGGAAAATAGTGGGTGATTATGTTGGAGTAAAATTGTGAATGATTAAGCCAAGGAGCATGACATCTCTTCCATATGTACTGAGGAAACTTGAAAAGATTTCTTAGGTTATTTAGCAAGGGCTTTTGTATGTTTAGATCACACTTCTAAGTCTATCTCTAGCATTTCTCACTGTCTTTCTTGATGTAAAAATAACTGAAACTTCTGTTTAGACTAATTTTTTTTATGTTCAGACTAATTTTGACAGTGACGCTCATGATCATCTATCCTGAGCCATTATGCCTTTTTCATTTGTTCATTTCTTTTTGTAAGCATGTTTTTGGCTAATTTTGTTTTTTCTTCATATTCTAGTTTTTTACATAATCCTCACTCCTTTTCTCCACATTTTAGTGAACTTCTGCTGATTTTTGCCTCTCTGTTCTCTAGACACGCAGTATAGACCTAATTCATAAAGCCACAGAGTGAAAAGGGCCAGGGGGAAGAAGAAGGGAATATATTCTGTTCTACCCATCTTATTTTACAGACAAAGAAACTGAAGTCCAGAGGAAGTAAAGTTACATGTTCAAGATCCACAGCTAATTACCAATGAGGTCTAAACTAGGGCTATTTTTTTTTCTTTAACTGTCATTTCTATATGATTCTCAGCTATCTGGTAGGAATTTTTGGTAGTACTACTACTAATTTTTCTCCTATAGCTATGAAACACCAAGATAAACATAATTTTATACCAGGAAGAATAGGATAATAATTCACCTTTATTAATGAGAAACCCATTTCTACATTAGTTGAGCATCACTGTTCTTAAAAGCAGTTTTTAAAACCAAGACTTCAAAAATCAGCTTTGAGAAGAAAAGGGTTTGTTTCTTTCATTTTTAGTGTTTTAAAGTATAAATACAGTAGTTTTTTTTTTCTTTTTTTGGAAAGACAGTGAGAAGGAGAAAGATGCAATTTTTATTTAGTTTTTCATGTGAATTTCATTCCTCGGACACTTCGTTGTGTACATGGTG
This sequence comes from Aplodontia rufa, assembly GCA_004027875.1. Classification (NCBI taxonomy): domain Eukaryota; kingdom Metazoa; phylum Chordata; class Mammalia; order Rodentia; family Aplodontiidae; genus Aplodontia; species Aplodontia rufa. The sequence goes on from PVKS010009671.1 coordinate 60,586, forward strand.
CTGGGGTTTGAACTCACCTACTTGCGCATGCCAGGCAGGCACTGTAACCACCGAGCCACCGCTCCAGCCCCAAATATTTTAGTGTTTTAAACATAAATACCCTTCTTATAAAAAGTGTACTTTTTGTTTCTATAATGGTAGGTCTCCTGTTCTCTTATAGAGCTATTGATAGGATGGTAGTAATAACAAAAGCTGGGAGAGATTGTGTTTTTACTTCGCAGCCCCGGCCCTGTACTTGTACTGCTGCTGTAGTCTCTAAGTTCACAACCATCGACAGTCTTCAGTTCTTACACTGTATTATATGCCATGCATAATGGTGGGAATCTTACTAATAATCTGTGTGTGTGTGTGTTTGTTTGCAGTACTGGGGATTGAATCCAGAGAATCCAGAGGTGCTTTACCCCTGTACAGTATTCCATCATTATTTTTGTTTTTTGAGACAGGGTCTCACTAAGTTGTCCAGGATGGCTTCAAACTGTGTTCCTCCTGGTTCAGCCTCTTGAGTTGTTGGGATTACCAGCACTTACCACCACACCCAGTTCAGCATTGTTTTCTTGTACATTGATTTTCTACCCAGATGCAATATATATAAAGCAGGGACTGGAGTGGTAGTTTAGCGGTTGCAGTGCTTGCCTGGCATGTACGAGGACATGGGTTCAAGCCCCAGCACCACGTAAACGACAAGTCAGAGCGATGAAGGCCATATGAAAAGCTGAATGAAAAGTTGATTCTTTCTCTCTCTTAAAAATTTTTATACATATACATATATATATATGTACATATATATATCACAAAGCTTATTGTCTGGTCACACCAGTTACTCAATAAATATTCTCTTTCTTTTTACAAAGCAGGTAATTTTTTCCTCACATGTAAACAATGTCAGTTCCCAATCACGAATGCACTATCACATCACTTCCATTTCTTCCCTTAAAATGTGTTGTTTCGGGGCTGGAGTGGTGGCTCAGCAATTACCGTGCTTACCTGGCATGTAGGAGGATGCAGGTTCAAACCCCAGCACCATGTATACAATGAAGTGTTGGAGCAACAGAAGCCATGTGAAAAACTAAATTTGATTTTCTCTCTCTTTCTTACTGTCCCTCTGTCTCTTAAAAAAAAAAGTATTGTTTCAACTATGGCAAGATACCCTCTGTGCATTTTGAAAAATTGAAAAGTATACAAATACTTTTTAGTCACTAAGCATAATTTTATCATGAAATCATTTTGCAGCTGGTAATCTTTACATATTCTGTATTTTTTCCCGTGATTGAAGAAGAAAAAAGTGGCCGTATTACATAAAGATGCCTTGGAACTCTACAAAATCTGCCACATTCCTTCCAAAAAAAAAAAAAAAAGCAGGCTTCTGGGCTAGATTGATTTTTACTGAAATGGTGATTTTTCTTTTTTTAAGCACTATGGGGTCAAATTGTATACATTTTTTTGCAAAAAAATATTTTTTTCCATGTCTTTAGCCTTGTAAGATCACTTATTTATATTTCTCATGATTTGGTTTCTTTTTCTGGTCTTTATTTTTCTGAAGGGAGAAGGGAATTTTTTTCTCCTGATTTGTGACTTATTTTTGTATTTAGATGATTACCCTTTATTTATGTATTTTATCTTTTAGTTATTCCAGTAAGAGAGAAGACACATACTTCAAAATTAGATTTTTTTTTTTTTAAAGGTCTAATGTGTGTTTGTGTGTAGGCTTCTCTTAGCCTCTTTATGTAATATATAGGAACTTCTGTTTCTGTTTTAAAAATCTTCTTATGCCAAACTATTTTACTGTTTGAATAAACCAATATATGCAGGTGGTTGCTAGATTTTCTTTATCAATTTATATAGTAATAAATTTTGTTGATATCTTTCTTAGAATATTAAGTTGCTTGTAGTTTAACTTTAGGTATTAACTTTAACCCTGAACTTTCATTTTATGTATATTATTTGGCTACCTATCAACTTCCATTTATTATGATTTTCTGGTTTTTATTTCTGTCTCCTAAAATGGGAAGCTTTAATGTTATGTGTCCTTTGTGTGTGTGTGGTGCTGGGGAATCAAACTCAAAGTTTGTACATGCTAGGCTAGCACTCCAGTACTGAGCTAACCCTCCAACCTGTTAAGGGATTCTTATAGACCATTGTCTGTTATAAAACATTTTCATTTCTCTTTTCCATTTTTAATGTGACTTTTTCTAGATCTTCTTTATTCATGATATATTTTTATTTAGTTTATGGCTAGATTTGTCAGTTTGGGTTTCTTTTTGTCTTTTTTGTTGTTCATTTAATTAATATCTCACTTTTATCTCCATCTAACATTTTTTTTTTTTTTAAGAGAGCGGGACAGTGGGGGCTGGAACGGTGGCTCAGTGATTTCAGCGCTTGCCTGGCAAGCACGAGTACCGGGTTCAAACCCCAGCACCATGTACACAACTAAGTGTTATGTGAAAAACTAAATAAAGTTGTTTCTCTCTTTCTCTGTCTCTCTCACTGTCCTTCTCTCTTAAAAAAAAA